>JAEIIJ010002290.1:0-66020 GCA_018904815.1 Drosophila ogumai
TTCAACTTTTAATTACTGTTGTAAGAAATTAATTAAATTAAGTGAACTAAGAAATTAAATCTTGGATAATTTCTTACTTTAAGCAGAAGAAAGAAAGAAAGTTAAATTCAAATTAATAATTTATGTACAAAAATATATTTAAACTAATTTACTAACTCTTCAATACTGTTGAAAATCTCTGAGTAAATTTAAAAAATGAAATCAGCAACAATTTTTAACTATAAGCAGGTGCAGTTAATTTGTTTGTTTTTAAACTACAAACTACTTTGCTTGGTTATTTTATACGAGAATGAAGTGTCCTTGTAGTGTATAATTTCTGGTGAATATGAGTGAAAGGTGCTTCAGCCAGAGCTGGTAATAATTGCGGTCCCTGGACTCTTCAGATGCGTGGGCGCAAAAAGCAACCATAGCTACGTTACTGCTGGAAGCTAAAGCTTCTACGAGACTCACCCTCCTCCGCCTCACCGATCCCAGTGCGGCTGTTACGGCGACGAGCCTGCGGTATCTTGGAGTTTCCGCGCGTCTTGTCCAGAATGTCGGCCAAAGGACGCGGACTGGGAATCTTCGAAGCCTCCGTCTTCTTCTGCTGCGGCTGTACAAGAAATAAACAAGGAAGAAGGCTCTTTAAGAATGCATATTTACAACGAAGATTTCGATTTTAAAATATTTTTTTATATAATATGTATGGACTTAGAATTTAAACTAAAATCCACCCACCTGTGTGTCCTTTTCGGGATGCGAAAAGGAGCGTCGGGTGACCGGCTTTGGTGTGGTCTTGGCCCCCGAATCCTCGGAAACAGAGCGCATCTGCTCCGGTTTGCGCCGCTCGGCGGCATGACTCTCCGAGGCACTTCCTCCCGACTGAGCCACTGGCTCAACGCCCATGCCTCCTGCGGTAACATCCGTGGTCTGCGAAAGCTGTGCCAGCTCCTCCTGCTGCATCTGCAGTTCCCTGGACTGCCGTCGCCTCAGGCGATTGTGCATCAGCGGAGTGCGGGGCAGGGCGGCGCCGCCGTAGAAGCTCTGCGGGGTGCCCATATCCGGGTAATATCCGGGCACTCCACCCGACCCGACAGTGGTGCCCAGACCCACGCCGCCTCCTCCTCCTCCGTAGCCAGAGTCCGCCAGGACGTTCTCAGCACTGTAGATGGGTCTCTGGGAGGCGGGCTGGTAGCCAGATCCGTCGTCAGAGCCATTATTGAAGATGATGCGCGGCTCACTGCTGAAGCCAGCGTTGTAGTTTCGCTCGTACTGCATCTCATCGGACTCCAGGAAACTGGTGGCGCTGTCCCCGAAATAGTCCACGTACTCCGGCCGGTTCTCCAGCTCCTCGGTGACGTCGGGGAACTGGTGGAACTGCTGCTTGGCCTCGCCGAAGGTCCTCTCCTCCTTGAGGCAATCCTGCCGGACCAGGCGACTGGGCGAGCGGCTGGCGGATCGCGCCACCGCCGTGGTGGGAATCTCCGGCAACAGCCTCCGGTTCTCCGGATGCCCCTTCGTGTTTGAGTACTCCTCGTTGCTGTGACTGCGCACCTTAATCATCTTGGCATGCGGATCCCTCGAGTGGTGGATGTTCACGCTCTGGCTGCTGGAGTACTGCTCGCCGGTGCCGGTGCCACTGGCACTGGCCACACTGCCACCGCTGCCCAGATCCGTGGTCCCCGCCGCAGGCACATGCGGCTGCGAGAGGAACTGCCGCGGATTCTGGACGCTGGGAAAGAGGAAGTTCTGCTTGGCCCTGGGCGAGATGGGCATGAACTTGCCGGGCGGAGCGGCGTGCACGGTGAGGGTGTTGCCGCTGGTGAACGCCTCAGGATTGGGCAGCGTCTGTTGGCGCATAAATTCCGGAGAGCGGCGGAATTGCGGTGAAGTCTGGCGCTTTGGCGGCGAGGTGGGCAGCAGCTTGACATGCTGCTCGGGATTTGGCAGCGTTGCCTGGCGCGTCATCCGCGGCTTGGGCATAGGCCCGGCGTCCTGTTCATCGCTGGCCAGGCTCGAGGCCTGCGACTCGTAGTTAAGCGGCGGCGGTGCCGGATTAGCCGGCACTGCAGATTCGTAGCCCGAGGGCAGCAGCTTGGTGCGATGGTAGGTGCTCGGCGGCTCCGGGAACGAGGTCTGGCGCATGAAGGGTGGATAGCGCTGTTGCTCGCCGGGAGACCGCTCCGGGGAGCGGCTGTACAGCCGGTTCGGGGATGTGGACATGTAGATGGCCGGCGTTGGCTGGGCGGGCAGCGTGGACTGGCGGCGCACCTGTAGTCGATGGTGCGTGGGCGTTACCTCCAGCTGGGGTTGCTGCGGCTGCTGCTGCTGCTGCTGCTGTGCGTAGTTGTCGCAGTCGCCCACTGTCACCTCCACGCCCACTCCGCCCATTCCCTGTGACGCCGTCGTGTTCATGTGAATGACGTCGTCGCTGTTGTAGGCGCTCGGATAAAGCGGACTCTTCTGCAACTGATGCGGCGACGTGGGCGCCGTGAGATTCACGGAGTTGTAGTTGGCCAAGTTGGCCCCGCTGCCGCTGAGCGTTGGGTCGTTGGTGAGGCTGCTCGGGAGCGTCGACTGACGCAGGACCCGGCGACCCAGCTGCCACCGGCTGGTGGCGGTGGGCGTGGCAGTGCCACTGCCGTACCCAGCGACGTGTCCGGGTCGCGGCTGCTGGGGCAGGTGATGCTGCTGATGATGCTGGTGGAGGGTGGGATAACTGCCGGCCGACTGGGCCTCGATAAGGTGCTGCTGCTGCGGATATAGGTTGTCGGCCACCGGCGGCTGCGAGTTGGGATTATTTGGATCGTCCTCGGGATCTGTCGGAGGGAGGAGATTATAAATTAGGCAGGGTTATCCCCATGATGATACTCACTTGATATGGTCCAAGAACGACGTATGCTCTTCCTCAGGACATCGCTGGTGGTCAGATGGTCGACAGCCGTGCAGGATCCCAAGGTGTAGGCGTCCTTTATCCAATCGCCACTCGCTGACTGGATCTCCCTGCAAGAGCAACAACATTGCCACTTTAGAAACCAGAAAACTTCGCCAAACATTGCCGCCACAAAAGTTTTTTGGGGTGACGAAAGTCAACAAGTAAATCGTCGGCGGAGTCACCGGATTCAACAACGTCTACCCGTGCCAGCGACAATCGGCCGACTGTCTTGGCTCACTTACTCGAAAATACGACTGAATGCCAGATTGTCTGTGGAGCAACACCAACACGGGCTGGAGCAGAGCTACCCAGTCTCTGCCCAAGGTGGATCGGAAGAGTTGAAGCCGGCAAACGCACACTGACTTGGGTTTACATAAACATCAACATAAATTTACAGATACATTTTTGTGAAAAACTTTTCCTTCCCGGCGAAAACCTCAATGGCAAAGTTAGGCGCCCAGAGACTCGAAAGAAATAATTAAATATTTAATGAATAAGTCAAACTTCAACCGGAAGTTGGTCTTATTTATATATTTAACTTTCAGGTCGAGACCAACTTTAATCAAACAATTGTATATTTAAGGGAATATACATTAAAGGTAAAGGTAAGGCAACAAATGTATTATTTGTATATCAAACAATGATGAGTAGCATTTTATATTATATTAAACCTAAACAGATGTACTAAATAACTTAACTTTAAGCGGAAGCTTTAAAAATTTAAATAGGCAATCTGAGAACTCTACTAAATCCATTTCCTTATTTATACACAAAGTTTTGGTTAGCTAAATAGCTTCCTAGAATATGCTTCATTTTACTATATTTCATTAGTTAAATTTATTCCATGGAACTGGCAATTCCATTAAAATACAGACAAACCTAATGTTAGTTTGAAAGGCAACTCCTAGAAACATCAACAATTTCCTACGAATTTTCCGTTAAGCTCTATAGTGTGTTATGTATTATGATTAAAATGAATGAATGCTAAAATAAACTTCAACTGGATACTGCTAAAATAATAAAATAATATCCTAACCAAAAATTTTGTATTTCTCGGCAAGACACTGTGCGTTGCGCGTCTGATGTTGGGGGCGCAGTCAAGAAATTAAATAAATTCCAACTCGCACGCAGACACGAGTGCAGCAGTTGGAGGCTTTGACGCCTTCCATCGATGGCCACAGAGGGGCTGGGCCGCAATGGTAATCGAAATCGTGGTCGTCATCGCCATCATCATCATAATTATCCGGCAGCTGCAGCAGACGCGGCCAAATTGGGAGTGCGTCACCGGCGTTGACAGGCGTGAAATCGCTGGCACCTGTAGGCGACCTGCCGGATTCTTGGCCCCGGGAAATTTACATATGTGCTCTGTGCAAGTATCTAGTTGCCGAGTTGGCCAAGATTTAATTACCCAACCGTCTGTGCCTGGCCTTGTGCACTCAATACGGGCATTTCTCAGATGCGAAGTGGTTTTGGGACTGGAGTCTGGGCTTGCCCATTAACACTGAACCCTTGGGTGTGTGGGTCGTCAGTCTCATCGGAGGCAATTGTTCAGTTTGCCAAATGTTGGCACAAACTAGCTCGAATCGTACACGATGTTGTGATGACACACACAGGGCGTATGTGTAATGTACGGAGTGCCTCAAAAGGGGAAAACAGGGCCAGAATATACAGAGTGCAGCTCATTAAACGGCTGGAGCACTTGTTGACAGTTTGCTGTGGGGTTACGGGTACTCCTGCCTCTCTCAAAGGATGCTGGATGGATGATTTCTGGAAGCCGTTGAGTGGGCTAATTGCAAATTTAATACAACCTATAGGTTGCTCTTCTGGGAAACTCTGAAAGAGCTCTGGAATTCCCAGGAATGAAATTGAATTCATGGCATTTTGCATTTTGCTTGTGATTTAACCAACCAAAAACTGCATGCGATTACAAAATAATAAAAACTGAGAGCCCCAAAATAAACGAATCCAAAACTCTAAAGGTAACAAGAGCTGAAGCAACAGCCTGCGACACCAGACGCCTGCCTTGGCAGCGATGGTTTAAAATTGAATATAAACACAAATGGGATAACTGTTTTCAGTCGAAGTGGAGTGTTCCACTATCACCTTTCATTGTGCAAAAAAATAAAGCCCATTTCTGGGCAGGAGATACTATTCTACGTGCGCTTGCAATTCTGTACTTTGTCGACAAATCTGCAACAGGCTTTGGGTGACAATTTCGACAATACAAAAGCAACCAAAAGGGCATGCAAAATTAGATTGCAGCCATGAAAATTGCAGCGTTGTCGCTACAAAGTCCAGTGCAGGGAAAAAGAAATGGAAAAACAATACCACACAGCAGAGCGAAATAAAAGCATAAACTTTGAGTGGGTTACGAACTGGAAGTAAACGAAAATAAAAAACATACATAGTTGCAAATACGAAACCGTATTTGCAAATGTTTTAAACAAGAAACTGTATAACGATCCTCAAACTTTCTTAGTTTTTTTGTGAACTTTAAAATTAACATGCATTGAATGGAATTATATTCTATCAATAATATTTAAAATGTAATTTATAAAATTATTCTAACTTCACCTTTAAAGTGAAGATAAACCCTATGAATAAACGACATTACTTTCGCCGCCACTTACTGTAGAAAATACAAGGATACCAGGACACCAAGTAGTGTTTGGTTATGTGACTTAGTTTTCGTGTGCATGAGTTGGATGCTTGAGGGTTACACTTAGAAAATTTCGAGTGATAGAAAAGATGGCCACAGAAACAGAGACTGGGACAGCGAGAGAAAGACAGGTGGAGACTTACATTTGCTTGTGGCACACCACACACACCCAGTCCGTGGTGCGAGAGGTGAACTCGCGACAGGCTTTGCACACGCGCAGCTTGCAGACGCGACAGGGGGCACCGCGGTTCGTGATGCGGCCCAGTTCGGTGGTGCAGCGAGCGCAGTGGCGACTCGGGTCGCTCGTGTGTGCGTTATGGTTGTTGTGTTGTTCGAGCTGTTGTTGTTGTTGATTGGGCTGCATGGTTGTCTGTTGTTGTTGTGGTTGTTGTGTGGCATCAAGTGGCTGCACTCCACCAACGACCTTAGCCGCACCCTTGCGTCTCAACGCATACAATTCCGCGCGCAATAGCCTGTTGTTGTGTTTTGTTGTTGATAACATTGTTGAAATTTCATTGGAGTTGTAATTGTTGTTTTTGTGGGTGTGGTGATTTTGTTTGTGATAACAATTTGAAGGGTTTTGATTGTGATAGATTGCAGTTGTTGTTGTTGAAAGTGTTGTAATTGCAGTGATGTTGGGGAGGTTTTCCAGTTTTTGGAGTATTATTCAAATGGTCATTGAAATATTGGAGTTTTTGTTTAATTTCAAAATTCCAGTTGACGTTGTTGAAATATTTTGTTTACGTGGATTGCGTTTAAATTGTTGTAAATCGTTTGGAGGGGTTAATTTAAATTTTTAATAAGGCAATGTTGTGTGTGTTTTTGCAAGTGTTCGCAGTGTGTGGGTGCGAGTAGTAGTTTCGTTGGCAGTAGTTGTGGGTTTCGTTGTGGTTTGTTTTTGAAATTGTTGGAGTTTTGGTTGCCATCATTGCGAGGGAGGGTGGCAGGGGTTTGGTTTCGGGTTGGTAACATAATTACGTGACAGACGCATAGACATTTTAGTTAGATTGTTGGTTGAGGAACGAAAACACGTTACAAAAGTTAACATGACATGTCGAGACAGATATATAGAGAGCGAGAGCGATAGAGACAGAGAAAGTGACAAGCGTGTGTTGCGGGTTAACGTGTATGAGTGTTGGTGTATGTGTGTGTGTGCGTTATGTATGTGTAATTGAATGGAAAGAGACAAAGAATAAAAAGAACACACAAAAAGTTGTCATTAGTTGATTTAGTAGCAATTTAATCGATTTTCGAATTGAGCTTTGGTTAATTTGGTTAGCATGGTTGGTAAAGGCAAAATTTTCACGTGCGCAACATATTCGTAAATTAATTAAAGTGAGTAGCCAAGAGACAATAAACCAATTAGATTTTATTGCAACAGGATGTGCACAAATTTTGAGCTCAAAATTAAATGAAATTATGAATGCAGATAAAATTGTGCTTGTTTGACAGATGGATATCGAGTATTCCAGGGCTTAACCTGTCAAAGTGACTAATTAGAGATAGGCGAGCAAGTAGAATATAAAATAAATTTCATTAATTCCCGCCATTAGCCCAATTGAAAGTCTAAACTAAAAGGGTTTCTTGTCAGAGATGAAGTTCGTTTTTCAGACCGTATAATATATGGAAATTTCAAGGGTTAGGGGCCTTTGTTTACATTAAGACTTCCGCTACAATGACGGTTCAATTTACTGAAAAGGAATCAATTTAGGCCCCCTCTTGTATACATACATTTCTACAGGACAATGGACATCTAATTAAATGCCACATACACGGACCCCAAACTGCGTGAAATTTATGCAAATGATGGACGTGTGGATGAAAGTTGGCAATCCAATTAAATCGGTAATCAAACGTAAGTCGATGTCCGGTTAGCAAATTAAGTTTGAGGTCCCGCCATGTCGCTACTCTCCATACTCCCGGGATTTTTGGGCTCTCGGGCTCCCCTGCAGCTCGTCCCTGAGCCGGTTGCTTAATATTAACGCGCAGCTGGCAGGCGAGAGCCATAAAACATGGCCAGGAGCTGCTGACACATAAAACAAACAGAACATATGGACGGCAACAGCTAAGGTTAAGTTTATAGCACTGAAAATCACATATACAGAGGGCAAAAAAATAAACCAGCTAGAGAATTTCTTGAGGGGCTCAACAATAAATAAATTGTTTCTCTTGTTAAGTTATTTTAATAAATGCATGTATTTTTTACAGGCCTAATAATAATAACAATAATCATAAGCAGCGCTGACATTTTTAACGCTGCTGTATGTCAATGTAGACCTTTCGCAATTGTGATGATGTGATGTGTCAGTGAAGGAGTCACGCAGAGCGCATAAAAATCCAAACAAGACTTTGGTTTCTGTGTAAATTATGCTGCCCGCCAGCACCGAGAACAGCTATTTTTAATTATAATTTTATCTGCAGCCTAGCATCGGGATTGGAGTGCGTGCGGGCTTTATTAGCGCCACAAAATTGGCAAACGACTGTGGTAGGGTCTAGTCAAGCGGCCATCGAAATGGGGCAGGAAACGGAAACGAAAGCCGAAACCGAGGCCAAGCCAAAACTGTTGCATACTCTCGGGGGCACAAACACAAGCGCACACTCACAGTGCGGCTTGAAGTGGTGTTGGATGTAGTGTGTAGTATGCTTTGGTGAACTAACCACGGACCACGGCCACAGCCACACACAGCCCAGCCGGGGACATGTTTTATTGGCCTGGTTAACGCATAAAGTCTGCTCCCGCCGTCAAACAGCAAAGCATGCTGCTTTTCGAAGCCCCACACTCCGCAAATCAACGTTGAGCTCACACTGGAAAAACCCGCCGCCATTCAACACATCCAATTTGACACTTTGCACCTCATTTCCAAGGCAATGAGCGTATATAAAATGTTGAAAAATAAAATGAAACCCAATTGAATGTCGGGTGAAATATATTATTCAAGTCAAAAGGAGTCTTAAATAAATATATTCATATATTTTGAGAACATATAAAATATTCGTGTTAGTTAATTTTAACTCCAAAAAGTAAGACATTATTTCTATATTTTGAGATTAATTTTTCTGGGTTCTAAATAAATTAATTAAATTTCAAAAGCTTTCCTTAATTCATTGCCGTGCAGCCGTGGCCGTGCTCATGTTTAATGTTCCATCTGTTGGCATGTCAGGATCGTATATACCAGTTGGCCCGATGGATGGGAGTCTAAATGTGGCTGACGGTTTCGTGTGTTCAAGTGCTCGAGTGCCGATGTAGTTATAGTTGCTATGTGGTTGTAGCTACACGACCAGCACCGGCTGCGTTATGAATTAATAATCATAATAAGCCATTAGGGCGGCGCCGCAGCAGGAGCAGGAGCAGCTACAATGGGCTGCCAAAAAGTGCTAAACCTAATAGCCATAAATTCACAGTGACCATGAAAGCGGTGCAAAGACCTGGCTAAGCTGGCCGCTTTTGTTGGCTGGCGGAACAGTTTTCGGTTTAGGGAAATGATTAAAAACCCTAACACGGCCTAAACAAATAGCGTTACGCATGTTTCTGATTGTCCTGTCCCCTAGTGCGAGTTGAGTCCTCCTCCTACGCACTGCGGGCTTATGCAAATAAGCAACTAATTAAACTGATGTAAATCAGCTGCGTCCTGTTTCTGGGTCCTGGGTTTGGGTTTGGGTTTGGCTTGCCCCGGTGCCCTTTTCAGGCGTGTGACCTTTTGGGCCAGATCGAACACCTGCTCCGCCGGCTTATTAGAAATCAAAGGAGAGATAACACTGCCGGCGTGGCGCCCACGAATTTGCGCTTTGATGTTGCCATGGGGCCAAATAATTCGCTTCTCTGGGAGCTTACAGCAGCTAATGCAATTGGTCTGGCCTCAGATGTTGGGGATTTTTATGTAGTAGAAGGTCAAATGTTTAATACGCGCACAGAACAAGGTTGTAAATTGTTGGTTTTGCGGAATAATTTCAAGGGAATTTAATGATAGTTTCATAGAAGTGCTTATAAAAATCATGTTTTATTTATATTCTAATATGAATTAAATAAATTCTTAAATAAATCAATACTAAACAGTCTCATTTCGTCTTTTTGTCTATCGTTAAAAAAAAAACAAAGATAATTATTTGGAAGCTTCATAGAACATCAGTTAATTTTAATTTTTATAATCTTTAAAGCTTAATTCTGATATCGTTTGTATTCAATTACAATACGTTGTAACTTTAAATTCTCTTCAAATGAAATATAAATCTGATATTTTCAGGCATGGCAGCTGTCGGAAAATCCACTAGAGAAATTATACGCCATTTGGTCTCTGCTTTTCCGCCACTCCCCCTAGATTTTCACGCTAAAATATGCCATAACTCAAATCGTCTCTGACCACAGACAACGGCAGCACCGGTCGTTGGCAGCACCGGCTTGTCCATTAGATTTACGATTTTAATGACGCCAGACTCTGGCGCTGATGTGCCAGAGAATGCGAATATAAATAATTACCAGGCTAAATATGATTTGTCCACGGAGCGGGGGCGTCTGAAGTGAAGTGTCCTGGATGCTGGATGCTGAAAGCAAGGACAATGGCCAGCAGCTAAGGCACTGACGATGGCTCTCGCGTTTCCGTTTCAAATTAAAACTTTTTGACAGCGTCGCCAGGCAGGAGAGAAATATAATAAAAAAAAAAAAAAACCTGCGAATATGCCGACGCCCGGGGGCGCGGCTGTCAAGGTGGACAGTGGCAAATGTATGGCGGCTGCTTTAAATTAAAGCACATTCGACCGGTACCAGGAAATGGGCACAGGGCAACGGGCAACGGCCACCGGAAATGGCCCGCCATTTGCTCGCCTTTTAATTATGCAATGCACGACAAAATGGCGTCACTCGCGAGAGCATATGTGCGTTTGAGTGTGGCAGTAAGTGCTTGAAAATGTTATTAGTTTTAATTAATTTTAAATGTGCGGGCTAACAACTGGGCAGCCAGCCGGAACACGCAACCAGCCAAAAAACAACAACAAAAAAAAAAAAAGTAAAAGAAAAACGTCAAAAACCTTCGTGTTTTCAGCATGGGCAGCGTTTTGCACTTATGCAGTTTGTAAATTATCCTCTTTGTCGGTTGACTTTTTGCCTGTACTGTCAAAAACAGCGCATGAAATAAACGCAAATATGTTGCCTGGCCAACGACTCGCGGTCGTGTGCAAATCAAATTAAATGCGAATTTTGTTGAATTTAAAGCACTCGTCGCACACGTGTCGTATGCTTAATGGGCCAGGACCATAAACCTAAATAAACGTTGCGGCCATTTGCCTTTTTTTCATACGTGTGCATGTGCTTAGTTTGGCCAAGAGTTGTGCTCGTGTTTGTGGCCAAGTCGACGGATACATAAACTTTATTAAATGGTTCGTAACACCGAAAGGACGGGTGTAAAATGTTTTATTTTACAATGTGCTAAAAAAACAGGAGTGCTTGCGTTATTTAGTATTTATAGTTGTGGTCGATGGCCACTACGTGGTACATTGAGAGCCTTTTAGCTATTAAAAAAATACTTAAATATCAGGAATATTAAATATTTATCACACTATTTCTATTAGTTTTTTCATATTTCTAATCAATTTTATATTGAAAACTATTTTAAATTATACCTTTTTAAAGTTAATTTTAGGGAAAATATTTTTAGCTAAGTACAAAATAGAAAAACACATTTAAAGACCCCTTTAAGGGTTTGCCAGCAGCCCCACCGAGTTGAAAGTTAGTAAATTAATAAGACTCAAGGGAATCACTTATAAGCTGGATGATTGCAAAGGACACCTTGGCAGGGTATACCGCTCCTGGTGGGCTCCCAACGCAGCCTCTCCCACTCCCATTGTTAAACTTCGATTTGACACTGATAACCGGGCAAGGGACAGACAAGGGTTCAGCCCCCAGCTGGGCCCCGGCATTTGCATAATTACATATCGGGGGAGGCGAAGATCCTGCGGAGCAGGAGGAGAAGGAGGCGTTGTCACTGCTCCCGGGGACATTGACACCAAGCCCGGGGCCAGACAAAACCGGGCATATGCAGAACTTTATATCTGTGTTGGCCATGGCACGAAATTAATGGTCCTCTCGTTCCCTTTCAGCGGTTGGCCGACCAGAAGCACAAGGGTTTACATTAGCTTACGGCCCACAAGGCGATGTCCTCGGCCCGAGCTTAAGTGGCCATCTGCAGATGAATGATAGTGGCCAGGGGCACAGGCCGCAGCCAAGACAGGGCCAAGGCCACCCTTGTTGCTCATAATTAGCCTAATAAGGAAATAATAATAGTTGGCTAGTGCAAATTGCTGATAAACTTATCTTGGAATGTGTTAAGCGGCAGGAAATGTGCACAACAAGAAAATCTATTAAGGGAAGTCGGTGTTATTATAAAAGTTTGATAATCTAGCAAGGAAAATCAAGAAGTTTGTTTATCAAAATATAAACTAAATTGATTTTACAGATTTAAAATCTTGTTGTTTAACAATGGAATATTTCTGTTAGTGGATCAATAATTGAGTTAAAATGGCACTCACTTTGCCGTTATGCAAAACTGTCATAAGTTGGCTTTTTGTGGGCCGAAGTTAACCACTGAGCCGGGGTCGTATGCGCAATATTCATGAGCTGCATTACGCATACGCCAGGTGTGCAGTGCCAATCCCAGATAAAGTTAATGTTAACATGCATAATGAAGTCGCTGCAGCAGGATTCGACATATCGAAATTCCTGCATAATTCGCCAAAATAAAGCGCTTAAAGACCGATGTCACGAGAACAACGGGATGTGGACTCCCCACAAATTTTGTGGCATAACAAATTTTGATTGCCGCGCATTTCACACGACGTTCCTCTGGAAAAAAAGAAAATAAAACACGAGCTCCAAGATAAAGTCGTGCCATGTGGCGTCAAAAAATAGCTCACGGCCACAGACGATACACAAATAGACCGTGGAGATGAAAGAGCCAGGGCCAGCTTCGGCTCTCCTGCCCGCTGGGCTGCTGCCAGCTTGTTACATTTGTCACATCTCTCTGACAGTTACCAAAAGCGATTGCCAAATGGCAAAACTAGAAAAGTGTGTCACTTGTTTTCAAGCAGGAAGAGGCGGACCTGGAGGCGGATACGAAGAAGCTACCTGCAAAATTTATGGCCCAGTTTTTCGCTGGGAAATCCACTTTCGCAATGACACTGAAATTGCCAAACATTTATTACTTAATAAACGCAGAACAGAATCCGAACAGCCGCAGCCACTCGCCGCCCTGTGACCGGTCAAATGAAATTGAAAAAGCCCCAGAGACGGAAGAGAATGAAAAAGTTTTGTGTTAAGGGCTTAAAGGGGCTTGGGCTGGTCCCCTCCTCCGTAAATGATGTTCGAGTTGTTTTCGCAGCAGTTTTGGCCTTTGTGCTGTTGTTGTTGCCGCCTCTCTTTTTACAGCGCTTAACTGAGCCATTCGTGCGTTAAATTATAGCCAAAAGTCTTTTGGGGCCTTTGGTCTGTCCGCTGCCAGTCTGCCAGTTGCCTGTTGCCTGCCTTTGCTGTTTTCTGAGATTTGCTTCAGCGCCAAATCAAACAAATCGTCAATTTGTACTTTCATTTACTTTCCTGCGCGCTCAACGATGAACAACAAAAACAGATGGAGGATGTGAAGTGATGTTGTGCGGGACGCACCGGAAATCGCACGGCTGCCATTTTAAGCACCGGCTAAATAACAGTTAATCGACGCGTCGCCTGTCTCCGTTGTCATCGCAGCCATCGCAGCCATGATTGCCGTCTTTGTTGCCATTGCTCATCGCTCCCTGTTTGCCGTTCACGGTTCCTTGTTGTTATTCTTGGTCTTCACTCACTGTTGACCATTGTCTGCCATTCCGTTTTGGCTTGTTTGCCCGCCAGTTTGTTTATTTGCTTTAACTTTCCACCAAGCGCGCCCCTTTCGCAACGAAAAAAAAACGGGGGAAAACGATTTTTAATTGACATTTGGGTTGCCTAATTGGCCGGACCATCGTCGTTGTCCTTTATTGGTAAGGGAAAATCGTATAATTTAACTTGAAATTATGATAAAATTATTCCTTTATGGTAGGCAGTATAGAATGGCACAGAAATTCTCAAAGGGTCTAAATGAGGAAATGGTTACAACCTATTTTTGTATTGTTTTAGGCTTAAGCTTTTCTTGGAACTATTAAAGAAGTTTTAATGTATTCAATTTCCAGCATTTCAAGACCTTAAACTCTTTATGTTTCGCTTTTTAAACTTCAAACATTTGTTTACAATTTAAAGACCCCATTTTAATATTTAAAAAGATTTTATAAAGGATTTGATCCCTTTTGGAAATCCTATACTTACGCTTCAGTCAAAAATGACCTGGATTTCCCTTTGTAACTGTTATTTTATCAAAATCCTTTGTCCTTTGCTCCCGCTCATTATCCCTAATGAAATGCAGTCATCAATCTAGGCAACCTGGACAGGATATAGTAATGTCCCCCATATGGGACTCGCTGGCAATCTAATGAAACACGATTTCCGTTTCTTTTCAATAAGCAATCAAGTGAGCCACAGCCTGAAGATTAAATATATATATACATATATGTTATTCTCCCCGGGAACAACGTGCCTACTATATGTTACGCAACATGCCATGCATGTCGCATGTCCTGAATACCGGATAATGCTCTATGACAGCCCCGTGTACTCGTACAACGAATTTCAATATTTTCATTTATGGCCTCTGCCTGTGTTGCTTCGGGTGTTGAGTTTTATTCGGTGTGTGTGTTGTTTTTTTTTCGGGTTTTCCCTTCTTTTTGTTGTTATTTTTTGGCGCATGTGCGAATACAACAACAAGGAAAGCTGGAAAAATGAAAGCCTGCATTGTTGGCCATATTTCGTGATTAATATTTGATAAGTCCCACATGTAAACTAAACAAAATCAATATCCTCAGTCACCTGAGCGAGTTCCAGGCGAAGTTCATGTGGAGGGTGGGTGGAGAAGCAGGTCAAATAGCTGGACACTAGGACACTGAATATTTAGCTGGACTCGTTCCGGGCCAGGAGATATTTCACCCACACCGAGTGTGTTAATATTCAAATCGGAACCACGGAAAGGATGTCGAAGAGCCATTGACATGAGAGTCACGTAACTTGACTTAAGTTTCGAGTTTGTTGCCAAGAATTCGACTTATTGACAGACGCGCCGAAAGTTATGAAAACATTAAAAAGGAACGCCTGCCCCGGGGCGGGTCTATTTTCTTTCCTTTCTTATTTTTTTCTTGCCAAAAAAGGGTCCCTGCTTTTTGGCCAAAATTATGGTACACAAAAAAAAGCAATAGGGAATGGAAGTAAAAAAAAAAGGGAGAGAAATGTGAAATGTGAAAACGAAACAAAATTGCTAAACACTTAGTCAAATGAAGCTGCGACTGCGAAGCCCGGGCGCATTTTCCGGACGAGAGCCTCGGAAAATTTGCCTCTTCTTTTCGTATAAAATTATAAATTTATGGCTGGCGTCTGCACAAAGAATAAATATAAATAAAAAGAGTAATGAGCCTGGGCAGGGGCCAGCAGCAGTAAACGCTTGACTAACTGCCAGGCGAAGTGAAAAAGAAAACAGCTCGTAAAAGCCGCCAAAATAGTTGACTTTTCACTCTCCTGCTTTTCACCTCATCTCACCTCGGTGCTAAAAAATGCTTTTTGTTGCTTTTGCCAGGTTTAAAATGCGTAGAAAAAAAAGGTAAAAGTGGAAACTTTGGCTTAACACATTTTTCTTGGCTTGAAAGTCTACATTTTATGCACTTAAAATGCCAAGTATCGTCTCAAGAGTTTTTATTTGTGACCAATAATGTCGTATAATTTGTAGTACTTCTAGAAACATGAATGCCTTGCAAAGGTAATTAACTAAATGAAATTCATCAATGTATTAATCTAGTTTAAGTTTCTTTTATCATCCTAACGTTTATAGTTCTCCATTAATCTGCACCCTATCCCCTTTTCCTAACCCATTACAAAACACTTCTCAGGTGGACCTTTCCAGTGTGTAATGGGAGCAATCATGGTAAATCCACATAATTCAGTTGTAAGTGCGAATTAAACATTCTCAAGCTGTCTGCCGGTGACAATGTGAGTTCCCCTGGTAGACTCCGTCACGCTGGCTGACCTTTGCAGCCCAGATGGCGGCCACCAATGGCAGTCTCAGATCCTAACCCACACCCACTCCAGACGGAGTCAACGGCTAACCGTAAATAAAGTTGACTCGCCGACGCCATCGACTTCGACATCGGAATGGAGAGCTACGTGCCGTCGACGACAAATTGTACGTGCGTAAATTGGCCGCCTGCCAAAAAGGTTGTTGACTTATGGCCAAGAGCCCGCCGCCCGGCCGGCTCACAAATTTGGCCAGCAAAGTGCCGTTGCCTGGCACTCGCCGTCTTCCGTTTTTGGCCAACACCTTCTCCTCTACCTTCGTCTTCTTGGTGGACCGTTTCCTCTGGACGAGGAACGAGCGTGACAATGTTCAATTCATTGCCGGGCCATTCAGAATTTTAAGTAATTGAAGGCAACGCACACGCTAACTAGCCAACAATTCCGTTTAATTATGTAATGTCCAGACGATTTACGACCCAGTCTCGCAAGGCACAAGGGAAAATGGATTTGCATTTTCACGCTTTTCATCAAATTAGTTGGCCAAAAATTTTGACTTGGCCCTCGAAAGTGTGTCATGTTTTGAGTGGATCATTAATATTAAAGGCAGTTCTGGATTCTTGCAAGTATCAGGTCATCGGGTAATTAACATAAAATTAGCTTACCAAATGTAACAATTCATTTGGAAAATTAATTATCGGTTGTATATTTAGCTTATATATTTATTAAGACTTTTCTGAGGAATGGGTAAATTAAATTAAAATGAATAATCTGCGTCGCTTTGACTGAAACTTGCCACTTCTGTTGAAAACTTTCCGAAATCTATGAAATTGTGTTAGACAACCTTTACGTTTTTTAAGAAAAATATTCAGAGGTTTGGAATTTATAGAATAATTAAATTACAGCTTGAATTTTGAGTCACTATATTAAATTCTTATATTAAAATATAAAAGAACTTAAATTAAATCGAATTAACCGCATAGATTAATTGAACTATTTAAAAATTATTAGAAAATCTGAAAGTTGTGAACAAGAAATCTTCTACATTCTACACTTTATTTTATTTTATTTAAAAGACTAAAAGCTTATCCTAAAATTAATTTTAAATTCCTCAAAATAAAGGCTCATCCTTTAATTAATATTAAATTTTTTATAATAACCGCTTATTATAAAATTAAATAAACATAATTTGTCAGAAAAGCTTATAATATACAACATTACATCACAATTAAGCCATACCACTTAGCCAAAACATCTTGCTTATAAAGTACACACTTCGAAATTTATTTGTTTTCATGGAAATACAAAAAAAGAATCAAAATAAAAGCACAGTCATAATTTTTAATTCGGGCTGTTAGTTAAACCTGAAACCCCAGACGAAACCTTTTGCACGTCGGTTTTTATATATTTTTAATCTCGGGCAAACTCTAAATCCGGCAAACTCCGTCTGTGGTTCGGTGACTTCGGCCTGGGTGGGCGGAGTGTGCCCGATATACTTTATATATTTTCGTATGGGAACATATACCGCTCGAGTAGTTGGCTCTTAATTCCGCACATGCGGTGCACAAGCCAAGCCGCTTTTCCAGCTTGGATTGTGTTGCCGTTTTTTGGTTTATGTGTCCATTCGGGCGCTGGCTATAAAATTTATGACAACCAACTTAATTCAATTTCAGCCATGTGCCAATCAACAGCTGCATTTAAGTGGAAAGTTATGTGCAGCCAATCGATCCCCTGACAGTCTATGTCAGTTTATTTTGACACATTTTACAGCTAACATATAGTAGGCCGATGCCTTTGTAAAAATTGATTTTTAATAATTAAATAGAAAATGTATTTTATCAAAGACTTTTTCGTGTGCCATGATGCTTAACCTTTACACTTTTGAATTATAGATTTGGAAAACGGGAAATTATTCTCTTAACTTATTTTGAAACCTTTGCAGGGTATTATAATTTTAGTCAGAAGCTTGTAAAGCAGTGAAGGAACTTTATCCGATCCTAAAAATTATATATATAATCTTTCTAGATATGTTGGAAAAAAAATTGTTCGCTTTACTATGATCGATTTTTGATGCAAGCTGCAAGGGTGTAAACATTTCGACTTTCCGAAATTAGTTATGTGTTTCTTGTTTTAATTATATTTAAATTAGTTGCTGAATTTCACTGTTTTATAATGATTTTAGTTTCTATAAACTTTATTTACCATGAAATTAATTTCTCTTTGATGGGACACAAAAAGGAATTGAGACCTACAACCTTGCTTTAAAATGCACTGTTGTTAACCTCTTCATATTTCCCATGTTAATTATATATTTAGAGACCTGTTTCGCTTCTACATTTTCAATTGAATGTCAGTTAATTAAAGGGGACGTCAATCCGCAGTTGAGCGCAGTAAATTATCATTCCCCCGCTTGTCGGCCTTAATGGGGCTTGGAATTGCACCTGTTGAGACTGCCACTCTCCGCAATCTGGCAACAGTTTTGGCCGAGAGCCAGCTGTAGCAGAACCAGAACCAGAGCCGACCGAAAGCGACCTGACCCGCTTGTGTCAAAGGCATCTCAGAATGCCGAAGCATGTGATTCTGTCGCTCAGATGCCAAAGGCCGTGCGGTGCAACAGGCAAATCATGTTTCCTGGCCCCATGTGGCTCAAGGAACGTGCTCGGGTTCGTGATCTCAGGCGTCTGAATGCTGAATGCTGAACTCTGAACACTGAACACTGAACACTGGGCATTAAAAATTCATTGTGCTGGAAATGACAAATGCCACATCCAGGCCACCACATGGACACGGAGAGAAAATGGTTATAGATGGTTAGAGTAAAATACTTAATTTTATTTGTTAAATATCTACCTTTGCTACAAAATCTTATAAAAAAATAATTTCAAACTCGTAAAGGGACTATACTCTTCTATATATATTTTTATTTACATAAACTAACCAACTTATAATCCATATTTGGCATACATTTTACCCATGTGCACTCCACACATGGGAGTCCACGAGTTTACCTCCCACACACACGCGACCGCAAATGAAAGTGTATCAATTTTATTTGCCAGCGACATCGACATCAACATCAACATCCATATCAGCGTGGCTGGCGGCAACAAAGAAAGTGGGCAATTTGGCAAAAGCCACAAGGAAACAAAAACCCTGACATTGCCCCCATCGATTTGCATTTTGTGGAGAGAAAGGTGGGCATGTGGGTGCGGGGAGTGTGTGTGTGTGTGTGTGTATAGTGTGTGTTGTGTGCGGATGACGAATGTGCGTGCGATTGGCATCGGATTTGCCATCAAGCAACCGCCGTGTGGTCCCTGCCTCTACCGAGGGTGGCGAGTCGGAGGCAGGGCGACCGGTAATTGGAAAATCATCCATTACAACCGGCTAATGGAAACTCGGTAAAATTGTCGCTAAATTCGATTAAGTGTGTAAGCATTCGGGCTTTGATATCGATGAAATGTTACCCATCCGTCCGCTGGTCCCCCGGCGTGACCTACCCATGTCTGTATCGCCGTTTTGCGTTTGACTGATTGCCTCGGTTGGCCTTTATGCGTCCGGACCCTCTTGCTTTTCGGCCATTTCCCCAGCCAGTCAACGCATAATTATGTAACTCAATTTGGTGGTGGTAGGCCCAAGCCCGGACCCGGCCAAAAAAGCCATTATTTATAAACACAATTTAATTAAAATTCATTCGGTGTCCTGAACCAGAAACAAGCACAGGCACAGAAGCATTACTTTAGCATACAAATATATTCGTTAAACCAAACTTAAGCATCCTAAAGTGTTTATTCCTGATTTGAGAGGAACAGAGATGTTCGAAATGCTAAATGCCTTTTTCTACTGTGGCAATATCTATTACCCATAATCGTTAAATAAAATTACTAGCAGCAAATAAGTGACACTTTAAGCCTCGGTGAGCGATTCATTTATATTTTCCTACAGCTATTGGTCTAGTATTTGCTTTGTATAATAAAATTGAGCTTGTCATAACCAGATTTAAAGAAAGTTGAATAAAAAGCAAATAAATACTTTCCTTTTCAATTTAATAGAACGCAAACCTCGGGCGTTTGCTGGTATGGAAAACATTTTCAATTAAAATAAATAATAAACTAGTAGCTCAAGTTTTTTGCATAAAAGACATGCAAATAACTCAAATAAATATTTATTTTCTTAATCAAAATAAAGTCTGACCAAATCACGAGACGCAAAGTCCCATTCAGCTTGAATTTCAATCGAAGTACGACTATGTCTTTGTAAAACTGTTCTACTTTTAGCTTTTTCCGCAAAAAATAAAGGCTTACCGGAATATTTAATGGAAAATTGATAGTTTGTAGTGCAAAATGATATTTTCCTTTTCAGCAAAGTGGCAAAAAGACCCCAGGTCGAGGCCCCCGGTGAACTCTGCGATTTGTTTGTATGGAAATTATATGAAAATTGCACTTGAAACTTTGCCTTGAGCTGGCTGCCACTGCCATTGCCACTTGCAGTTGAAAGTTTTTCCATATTGCCTGTCGCCCATCTGCAACTTCGTTCCTAGTCATTCCCAGTCACTACCGGCAGCATGTTTATATATGTATTTTTTAAATATTGATTGGCCCCGTCTAAAGTTTCGCAAAGTTTCCACTTAAAGTGGAGTCAAAGTCAAAGTACATAAATATAATAAAATCAATTGCAATTGCGCAAATCCCGCAGTCAAGTGCCTGGGGGTCAAGTTTCATACATGTGGTTGGTTGCCCAGCGGAATACGAGACCATGTGTAGTGCCAGGCGATCCCAGTGCGTTTCTATTGTGTGTGCATTCCTTTCTTGTCGGGCATTCCGGGTGAGCAAATAGAGAAAGGCTCTGCCTCAAAAGAGTTACTTCAAACGGGTGATAGCCCAGGAAGCCAAATAGCAGCTGAGATGGCAAGTACTTGATTTTAGAACTGCTTAAGCGAAAGTGTGGATACCTTTTACCAAGGATTTCTCTGTTTTCCTGGAAGCCTGGGAGCTTATACTGTCTTTTTACTATTTCTTGTGAACTTGAAATCTAATCCAAATGTAACACCTGAACTTTAAAACCATTTGAAGATTTCAAGATAAGATACCATAGGAAAATCCCTGTCAAGTTCATTAACCCATAACTCATCGAGTTTCTCCCCTAAGTTGGCTTGATTAATTGACGATGACCCAGCCAAAGGCTTAATGCCAAACTTCCGTGCGAGTGGCAGATATACTTATTATATCAATTAAGGTAAGCAACAATGCTTTCTATTGTCGTCCAGCCGTCGTCGTTTTTGTGCCGACTCATAGGGACGGAACCCCAACTTTCCATAGCTCCGCTCCCGTTCCCGATCCCGCTCTGCACTCTCCACGCGCAGCATTCAAGTCATCATCCAAGTCGCTATAATGGGCAATAATGAGTATCATGTAATGCCAGACGCGTTCGATTGGTGGCGGCACTCGAATGCAGCAACATTAGCAACGACAACGAATTAACATTTTTCAAAACTTTTAAGCCCGACGACGACATGCGCTGACACTTTTGGGAAAATTGCGTACCATTCGAAATGCAGGCAACAGGCAAGCAGCTCTACGCGTAATTACGCCACTGGGGAAAAGGCAGGAAAATAAATAAATTGTTAAAGGGGGGGAAAAGGGGGCGAGTGGACACGCAGTAAAACAAACCGCTGGCAAATCGCATTCGCTGCGCCGTTGACAGTTGTAAAATGGAAAGGTTACCCAGCAAAGTGCCTTCGAAAGATGCAGCTGCTACTGGAGCCACTGGTCCTCCTGCAAAAAGCTTCTGCCTCGGACAGTGACTGATGGTCTGGACCGGCCACGAAGAGCTCCGCTGTTTTCCAGCACCGATGATTACGCCGATGACGATGATGAAGTTGGCGATGACAGGGCAGCATTTAAGCAGCGCTCAGCAGTTAGATAACTATATATAAATTATGAAAGCGGTTCCTCTAAAGACCATCTCGCTAAACGAGACAGATCGCTCTAGTTCTAGGCCAGCTCCAGGCATTACAATTAATCCTTAGCCGCCTTGACAGACTCCGTTTAAAATTATAGAAAACATTTCATAAGTTCAAGGAAAATATTGCCCTTATTGAGTGCAACTTGAGCTTGAGAAATTCAATCGTTTAGTTTTGATGGGATTTTGCATAGAAATGAGTGTATGTAAATTCTCGGATACAAGTAACCAGCCATCGAGAGCTACTCCGTTGCACATATCCCCATTAAGTTGGTCCCCCGTCGAGCTTGTGTGTGTCCCCCAATGTGGGCAATGCGTAGAGAGATCTCGTGCTGGCTCCCATGGCCCAGAACCCACTCAAATATGCTAATCCACTGGAAGTCCACAAACCTCTGGCGGCCCACATATGAGTGCAGGTTTGGCCTGGTTCCGGAGAAGTATGTTGAATAAGTAGTTGCATAAAGTAGCCACAATCGGGCTTCCTGGAAGCGAGCTGGAGAAAGTAATCGAAAATTACCGGATCTAAGATGTTTTCCTTTCCTTTCTGTTTACTTCTTAAATTAAGTAAAAATAATTGGGATTTGTCTTTATTTGATTTATGAAATACTTTTATTCAAAATATTATTTAGATATTTATGGTAATTTCACAAATTTATTTTTAAGAATTATTCTTATAAAAAACAACTTTACTTTGCTTATAAAGATATAGTTCCCCTAGGATCCCTTAATGCTTAAAAGCTGCCTTTGCCATTGATTTTGCCTGCCTGGCAAATGAAATTCACTTTCTTGGCCATTCTTCCACCGGACACTTTTTGCAGCAGGTCAGGTTTTGTGCGCAAACAACCGGTTTTCCGGCGTTGCAGCTGGAAAATTTGTTTACAATAACACGGTGGACGCTGTTCGAACATTGAGAGAACGCTGATGGAGCGTAAGTGCACTCAAGTGCGTTACTTTTACTTTCTTTTGGTTACTGGACTCATTAGCTACCGGTGCTTGGGATGCTGGCTTTAATTTCATAACAGCAGCCAAAGAAGGCTCAAGAATGCTGGTAAAGTCAGCTTTTTTTGGCAACTATTTCATGTTCAGGCTCTTGACGGTCTGCTCAAACTTTCTCTGCGAATAACTTTAGCCCATAGACTCTGGCTCAGTACACAGAGAACGAAAGTGCAAAGAAGCTGGGTTTTTCTATAATTTTTATATATTTTCTTTTCGTTTTTATAAATACTTAAAAGTATCATTATCCACCATAAAGACCCTTAAAAATGCCAGCATTTCCTTTTCCACCCATTTATAAGAAGCCTTAAGCGTGCTTTAATTATTTTTTGAATGGTGTGAAAAACCGTAAATTAAATATTTCTCACTACTAGCATTCAAATTCCGCATTTCTCTCTGTGCAGACTTATGGATACAAGCAGCACGACCACAGCTCAGTTTCTGTTTCCAGCTAAAGCTGCCGATGGTGTGAGGTTGTTTTGTCTTTCGAGTCTGGTCATAGGGAGGTTTCGCAAAGTTTTTATGCCAAAACTTTTCTGGGCCAGATCTTCAACTTGGCCCAGAGATGTGGAGTTGTGGGCACGACGAGTTTGTCTGCACCTTTTCCACCTGGAAGACCGTTACTTCCCTTAATAAGAGCTGTCGGCCGACGGCTCTTGGCCCCAAAATGTGTTTGCATTGCAATGGAAATTGGAAACGAGATCTGCAAAAGTTGAGTAATTGAGCTGATTCTGCTTCGTTGGTCACTCGAATCGAAGAATAGCTTTTCCACTGGCTTCGTGCCACAATAAGAATCAGGGGGGCTATAGTTTTGAGCCAACTTGGAGTCACACTCGAAGAAAATCAACGATGCTTTGAATGAAAAGCAACTGGAAACATTCACAGATTATACCACAAATTCAATTGCTAAGCATTTTGATTGGTTTTTCCCGTAGTGCAGAGCCAGAGACCAAGTCACAGACCAAACAAGGGAACAGTGAAAGACAGGCTCAGAGGCATTGAAGGCGAGCCACCGAGAACAAAGCAATAAAAGGCCCGAGAAGTGGGTTGTTGTTAGCTGCCTGCTTGCCATGCTGGGAATGGAAAATGGAAATGCCCAGGAAAATGAAGGAAATGCAACGGAGAGACGCTAACATGGCAGGCAATACGCATATGCTTGACACGGAAAATGCAGTGGCATTGCATACTAATGCCCGAAGACAAACGGTGGAAGTAGACGCTCATAAAAATTACTTTTTGTGGCTCTAAAATGCCATCCAACGAAGCCGTTCCATAAGCGGCATCTCTGACTCAAAAAGCCCACGCAAATGCAGCCCACAAATATCGGTCTGAGGTAGCTACCATTATCGGTATCTCGAGATTATCGTGTGGGCGCCCAATGAAAATTGCGTGCAATTATCGAAAGATGATATCAGCATTGGCCTGCCGCTTATGAGCTCCATTAAGGCTCCTGCCCTGGGCCAGCGATTTGTTTGTGTGCTTTCCACGCTTTTATCGCCGTGTCTCGAACTGGTTTGCTATAAATAAACAATTATTTTTTTAATGCAATGAGAACGAATGCATCCGCTGCCCATGGAATGTCGCCATAAACAAGAATAAGATAAATAAAATTATTGCAGACTTAATGCAATTGTTCCAAAAGCCCCAAATTAATGGTAATAAAAATTTACAATTGTGGCTGAATATTTTCAGCTAATTTTTAAGTTGTTCCTAGAAATAACCAGGCTTAAAATAAAGCGGCATTTAGCTCTCGTTTAGTGTCCAAGCTTTGATTTAGATTTTTAAGCTCATTATTAACGCAAAAAATAAATATTTATATTCTGAACTTATCTTTTTATTTATGGAAATACCAAAAATCTTATTTGTAATTATTTAAAAATACATATATTATTTAAAGCTTTGCCAACAGATTTATTGCCACCTTTATTTAGCTAATGTATCCGCCGGGCAAGTGATCGAATCAATAATTAAATGGTTAAGAGCAAGCTTATTCATCTGTAGATATAGCTGCCCTCGGCCAGATACACTCACGTACACCAGATAGAGACAATTCAATTTTAGCCAGCTTATGGCCATTGTTATGGCCATTATTACTGGCTTACATTTCAAGCGTTGACCGTTGGCGTTGGCAAAACAAAATGAAAATAAAGCGCTCCACACTTGGCTGGCCAATAAGAATTTCAATCGCCTCGGCGACACATTGCAGCCACTTCAAGGCAGCTGATGCCACGCAAAAAATACAAATAAACTAGGAGAAACAACAAAAAAATAAATAAATAAAGCTAGCAAAAACCGCAATAATGATTGTAACAGCAACTGGGGAAAAACAATAACAACTCATACTCTTGGCCAGTTTGGCCCGAAAACTGTAACGACTTCTGCGACTTGGCCAAAATTGAGGACCAGGTCGAGACTTTTAACACACTCTGAATGAAGCACGCTTGGTGTGTCGTACACAATTTTTATTTACAAATAAAACGTGAATGTAAAGCCCTGAGGGGGTTCTTAGTTGCATTTCCGTTGAACGCCTTCTGAGTCATCGTATTGCAACGTTTGTAAATATACAGATATATATACATATATAGATATATATATACACTTTTTTACTGATGTGGTCAATATAATTTCAATATAAGTTCAACCAGGCTTAAAAATTTAAAGTTGTGGTAATGAATAATCTTGCAAATACTATAAAATTCTTTATAATCCTTATAGTCTCTTTTAAAACCTTATTAAAATATTATCGGCTGCCTTAATAATTTTTGTATATATATTTTCAATCATAAAATATATTTTAATTAAAAAGTAGAATCCCAAGAGTTATTATTCCGACCGCAGGTGTTTATAAACGTTACTATGGCTGATTAAATCAGGCCTATTTTGCCGCTTGTTTACAGATTTTTTCCGTCACATTCACAAAAATGTTTCACAGCCATTTTGGCTCATTGAATTTGTCAGGCACAAAACACGCGAAAACAAACAAAGTCGCCGGCAACCATTGACGGACTTGTTTTCGGCCAGATTTTTTTTTGTAATTTTTTTGTTTCAGCTTTTGTTTTGATATTTCTTTTTGCGGCGGTCTGAGGCTCAATTGCGCCGCTTAATGTGATTTGACCAATTGGGGGTTCTGTGTGACCAAAGGCAGAGCGTTAATTTGCCTATAATTGTTCTGGCATGTCTATCAGATAATTGCACAATCGGATCTGGCAAAAAGAACAAAAAAAAATATAATGAATGAATCGTGGCCAGCTTCGCCTTGAGTTGGCTTTGAAAAGTGAAGAACCGAAAGTGTCGAGGGAGCAGGGGATTTTCTAATTTTCTCCCATTTTAACAACCTTACTTTCATAAGCTTATCTTGGGCTCATCGCCATTTGGGTTCACTTTTCTGATGAGACTCGTTAAAGCACTGTTAGCCCGATTTGCATACGGTTTTCGCAACCAGTTCACTCTGATGTGGGTTTATCACTAACCTTGCTAGCCAGACATCGGACTGGCCAAAAACCCAACCCAAGCCCGGGGCCCAGAAATATGGCATGGCGCTATCTCCGCCCCAGAGAGGTCTCTGTGCTGTGGCAGCTGTTTTCGTTTCGATAAAAATGCAAATACCATATACAGCGGCGCGAAAAGAAAGAAAAATATCGTTATTAAACTCAATAACTGTCACCATTTCTTGCATAAATTATAATAAATTTCTATGCAACGGGGCGACGACAAATGAAAAAACTTCTGAGAGACATTTCGTGTTTTACAGCGGAAATAGAAAAAGGCCGACCGGCAAAACAAGATGGAAAATTCAGGAAGCTGGCCGAAATGATAATGATAAATGTTCGGAAAATACTAACGAAAAGGGGGCGTGACCGGGGGCGCCCACCGAATGAATATTTATGAATGATTAATGAATGGGAAGACCAAACACACCGACCCGACACGAACTCGACACCGCCTCGACACCGGAGGTGGCCCCCAGTCAAAGCCTGTGCCGGAGGAAAATCTCCAATTACCAGGGCTCAATGCACCCCGACTTATCTCGGAAAGCTGTCAGGTCCATAAAGCCCAATCCCACAAAAATACACATGACATAATGTGCCCAAATATTTGGATCTTGCACACATAAATAAGTTTAGCTTTTATGGAACATCTGATAAGCGCTAGCAACTTAGCTCGTTTCAGCCTTATCGCCCCAGCAGACACAAAGACACAAAGCGAGCGTCGGAATGCTTTTCCAAAAAACTATAAAACATCAAAAAAAGAGGCACTTCCATTTTGAAAAATCAGTGTCAAGACGAGAGCCAAGAATTTTTAAATTTATTGTGGCCATGCATGCAGTAGAGTGCTAATTAAACTCATCAAGCTGCTGACATATTCTTATTTGGAGAGAGCTTGTGGAGGTTCTTGGGGATTTTTATTGGGAGAAAGAGTTCTTGGTGGAGGCACGAAAAACTTTTTCACGCAACTGACACAAGTTTTCGCCAAACTCGACAGTTGAAAACTGTCAACGAATGCAATTTCAATTTCAATGTGGGTGGAACGATGCAGCTAAGTATTTTCTAACAAGTTTGTAATTAATGTTTTTGATGTGGCCATTAAAAGGTATATTTATACTTAATATATAATTCAAAACATCAACAAAATCTTTCACTATATGTGAAGATACTTCCCTCTCATTTTACTTTATCAAAATATTCGTGTATAATAATAATATGTTCTAAACATCAACAGCAAAAGATACGGATTTCCATTTAACTTTAACAAAACCTTAAGTGTATAATCTTATAAGTTTATCTATCAAATAAAGTATCTTTAGGGTCTGTTCTGTAAACTAAGTAGACACCTTTTAGACACCCCCTATCTAACCAACTGCACAGCGTGAGAAACCCAGCTCAGAGTGAACCTGACTTATGATATATACATGCCTATTTCTCAGGTTCAAAGGGAGTGTGCGAGCTGTAGTCTCATTCTCAGTTCAATTCATTGACAACATTGAAGCCTATTGTTGGAAAACGCCCTCAGATCTCTTCACACCTACAGCAGATACCTGCTCGTATCCAACAGATACTTGTGCTATTTGTCACTGTTGCTGCGAGGAATTAGTCATGCCAGGCATCGACTGTTACTGCTCCTCAATCTCGTAATTCCCGCCGCACCAGGGCCGCGTTGCGAATTGAGTTCCAGTTTCGAATGTATCTATCTTGAACTTGGTAATGGCCCGGAATCTTCGGCGATGTCACGGCGACAAGAGAATCGGGCTGAGCTTGCAGCGGAGAAAGGTAAACAACTGCTGGGAGAAATAAAAACAACAGCGACCCGAATGTATCTGAGCCGGAGAGTGGGTGCATCCATACACGCGTGAGCTGTGTGTATAATGTATGCCAGACAGACAAGCCGACAGGCTCAGATACACAAAATGATGGCCCAATCCGACAGGGAACAATGGGGAGGTGCGGCGCAACGTGGATGTTAAGTATCTTTTACCTTTGCGGTGACGCTGCTTCTTTGTTCTTTGACTCCGCTCCTTAATTAAATTGAAAAACCGTTAAAATAATCAGAGCCCGTCGCGAATTCCTTCTGTGCAAGTTGCTTTCAGTTGCCCAGAAACAATTACAATCGCCAGGCAAATACTTGCAGAGGAAAAAGAAATCCATAAGATACTATATTTTATAGAAAACCGAAGAATCATATTACAGAATCAGTTTAAAAACATTTTCTATTCTTATTAAATTAAACCAACAAAATATTTTCCAAAAATGTGTTTGCTTAATTAAAATAAATATCAGTAAATAGATTTTCTTAAATTTTTTCATTGAATATTCGGTCAAGAACTAATTAGTAGTTATATTCCCTATCTTTTTCCCCGCATCTTAACTTTCCCAAATAAGTGTTTTCTTTACCTTTAAGGCTGTGAGATACTTTCGTATCTAGTGGCTGGCTGTCGTCGTTTGTAGAAATTGCTTGGGCAAACTTTGCCAATCCGCCAAATTCTGTCTTGTTTGGCCAAGAAATTATCCAATTCGTTTTTCGGAGTTTGCTGGGTTCGTTGCTTTCGTTGCTGCTACTTTGCATAAACCGCCGCCGTTCGATTCGATGGCGATTACAGGCACTGCTGCGTGCTGCGTATCTGCCAGATACTTTTCGTATTGGTGTGTATAATTCTGATATCAAAGCCGAATGGAAAGACACGAGAAAGAGCACTTCTGCGGGCGACACACAGGTAGAAAAACACAAATCTTAAACCGGCAATCTCATCGCGCACTAACACTGGCACACACACAGAGCCACCTCCGAGATACAAACACGGGCAGCGGTGAGTTGTATCTTTTAGCAGCCAAACGCGACGTTCGCTCGGATCGAGACGCGTTCGTTGACTGAAGTCGGATTGCTTTGCTTTGCTGAGGGAAGTCGGGTCGAGTCGATCGCCGAGATTCGGGATTGAAGCGCGGCGCGCGGTTGAAAGCAGCAGGTTGAAAGCGAGCTCTCATCGAGGCACAGTGGGTAAAATTGGGCAATATAAGCGTTTGATTTAGTGATAAAGATAACTCTACTGATTTTAGTAATGATCTATAAGTTTCTCCAAATCTAAGATACTAAATAGAGTCCTAAGCTTAATTATTACCTTTCATAAATTAATTCTTAGTTAGAAATATCATTGTAAATATAGATATACAAATTCCCAAGACTTCTTAGATCCGTTGGCAGTTTTTTTTTTAATTTTATAAATTAAATTTATAAAACATTTAAAATAATTAAAAATAAGTTAAGCACTCCCTGTGCACCACTGCGCTCTCCCGCTCAAATACTTTGCCTTTCTGTTGCTCAGATACTCAGACACTGAGATAGCCAGGTGCGGGTACAAGCACGAAGCCACCGAGATACTGCTACCTGATGCGCCCTTCTCGCATTATCATTAGACGGAATGCCACGGAATCGGCGACGTCGCCCGCTATCAGCCTAATTACGTATGAGAAAGTCAGACGGAGAGGCCAGGCATTGTTCTTGTTCTCACTGTTCTCCTGTTTTTGGACTCTGTTCGCGTGAATCGCGAATATTTCCCAAACTGGATGCATTAGCTGCATATTTATACTCTGCCTGGTGGCATATTCCCTAAATGATTAATGTGAGAAGTGGCGAGAAAGTGAGAAAAACCATGGGTGCCAGGAAAACTATGTATTTTAAATTTTTAATTATAAAAGAAGTTGTATATCTAAGGTTTCCTCTTGCTTTTTAGCAAACAGTTCATTAAATGTAAATTGTTTTAGAAAACTCGATTAAAACAAAGTCACGTCTTGCTCTGATATATCTTATCAGAGTTGCCAAATTATTTGCATTCCGTTTGTTATTAAATTAAGTTACCCACGATAAAACGTATCACAAAGAAAGCAAGTCAGCGTAAAGGAATCCATTTAACTAAATGCCCTTAAGCTATAGAAAATTAAAAGCCATTTGGCATGTGATAACTTTTCATGTTCAAAAGTTCGCACAAAACTAATTGATTTTCATTTTTTGTATTTTTTGATTTCAAATAAGTTTGGACAATGGACAAAAAATCCAACATACCGGGGGGGTAGTTTTGTGGATTTCCAGCATGCTTTTTTCGTGTTTTTTTGCACCCACAGAGTGTCCAATATCCGGCAACCGAGCACAGGGTTTTCACTTACGTGTGAATTCGTGTAGAAAACATTTTCACATGCCCCCCAGTGCGATGGAGTTTTGAGTGCAGTTACAACAATGAGCGGCGGTAATGGTTGACATGCGGCACTGACAAATGTATATCATAATTGTTGGATAGCATTTTCAAATTGTATTTAATTATTGCTGGCCATGCGGCTGGGCGTTTTGGGAATACTATTTGCCGGCAGTCATTGTTTTATGTTTGCTAAAATTCCTGGCAAAACATTTGCCATATGTGTGGCATTAATTACGCACAGAATCGCCGCGGGACCTTCCCAGTAATTTGCATGCAAATTGCAGATGCCCGAGGATGTGCTGGCCGTGTAGACACGGCACAGTTACCCATAAGAGGCGCCCATAAGAGGAGTATCAAATGAAGTGAAATCAAAGACAACCGAGGCAGATACCTTAGCCCTCGACTGAGGTCATCGGGGTCGGAGCCGGTGTCACCTAATGAGCCCATACCCGGCGATGAGTGGGCGTTAAGCGGCCAATTAAGCTGCCTGCTGATGACAAAACACATAAAGGCAGGTGTAATAAAAGGCAGGTAGTGATGCCATGGCAACTGAGGGCTTTCGCAGGCTTTACAGCAGCTGACCAGGCGAAAAGTTTTCATTGGGTTCATTTTGATGGCCATTGCCGGAAAGTGGAAGTTGGCCGTCAGCATGTCCGCATGGCAGATGAGCAGCGATTCACGTAGCCTAGCAGCAAAATTATAATTAAAAGTAATCAACGACATTATCAAGTCAAATGCTTCAACCAGAACACGCCGAGCACAAAGTAAAGCCAAGGCTAAGGGAAAAAATCCAGAAATGCTGCGGCGCAGCAAGTCAAAGCAACATAGTTTGGCCTGCGGCTGGCTCTCTGTATTTCTACACTAAAAGAAAAGAACGAACTTGGCTTCTTAAATATATTCATTTAAAGTAAAAAACTGAGTTTTTTAATCAGATTTTCAAATTAAAAATAAATTGTTCTTTAAAACAATTAGAGTTCTCAGAGTCTTAACAAAATACATTCTCGTATTTATTATGATCTCTCTAAGCAACTTAAGGACTCAAGAAAAAAGAATAAATATTAAGGCAAGAATATTTAAATTATTTTTATCCATCATCTATTTTTTATAGTATAATAGTTTTCTGTGTATTCCCTGAAAGAATCTTAATCATTTTAATTTTAAAGTAGGTATAACATTTTACTGCTTTCTGTTTTGAACTTCTCTAAAGTCTATCTTTCTTTCTTATAAATTCCTTACTTTATATATTCATAAGAATAATACATTTTCAAGAAAATAAACATTTCTCTGTGTACCTTTCGATGGCAAATGCGGCAAGCATTTGTTGGGAAAACATTTAATTAAGTTCGCTCTGTGCCGGCGAATGATGAACGAGCGCTCCATTAGATTTAATTTACTCAACAAGTATTACCAACATTATCAGTGTTATTAGCTAGATGAATGTGTATTTCTCCGCATCCTGCTGCCACTCTCATCAGTACGTGTCGGTGTCTGAGCCTGTATTGGTCCGACTCGGTCTCTCTGTGTGTGTTAACGGAAATGAAGTAAGTGCGCTGCAAAGCTAGCTGCCTTCATGGCTTAAATTTAACAGTCTAAGGTTACGAAAAATGTAACCTTTTAAAGTATACTTTGTAGTATTTTATAGTTAATAAATTTTCGAAACCCACAAAGATTCTTTCAATGTATTCTGCGAATACAAATTAACTTAAATTCAAGTTTTTATCTGAGCTGGAGTCTTAACAGGTGCGCGCAGCCCTCTTATTGAGGGACCTCATTGCACTTCAGGGATATCAGGACCTTTGCAGCAGCAGCGAGGAAATGAAATGCTTCATGGCCCCAGAAGATGAGATGACTTGATAGACGACCGTTCAGCGAGCAGGAAATCTCTTTGATTTCCACTTTGACTCGTCAGAAGAGCGACAGCTCGCGGTTAATGATATGGCACAGCTCGTATCAAAAGCTATGTAAGCCAAACTAACAATACACATTTTCTTACTCTATAATAAAACCAAATATACTTTATATATAAAGTCCCTTTTATATGTAAATAATTGCATAATTTCAGCATTAGCAAACTTGGAATTGTACAAGAAGGACACACCCTTGGCATTTTACATTTCTATAGAGCGATAAAAGCATCATCAACAGTTGCCCCAAGCTGGTACGATGTCCATCCACCGCCTGAGGACATGGCTGGACCTGCCACATGTGACCCAATAGCTGGCGGGCATTTCCTTTCGCCAATTTCCAACGGCGTTTTTCAATTTAGCTATTTCCGCCACAACACAGTGGCCGACATGATTAAGCAATCAGGGCGACTGAAAGGCGCAAAAGCCGCCAAATGAGCCAAGTTAACGAAAGGGAATCGAACTAGTGGGCGTGAGGGTGGGCGAAAGTCAACTTTGTTGCCGGCGGAAAGGATTTATGTGCACAGATTACTTGTGTTGGCAAGGCCAATGGAATCGCTTATATGTTGTATATGAGAGCCGCAAAATAGCGTCATTACCGAGTGTATTAACTTGGCCAAAGTACTGCATGGTACACTGAGAACTATAATACTTGACATGAGTTCTGTTTGCTTTAACTTACAGTCTTTATTTTATTTTTATTTTCCTTTCATAACTCAGATATTTACTTAGTTTTGATTGATTTTGATTTACGGCCTATGAATTTCTTTCTGTGTAATTACTACAAAAGTACCCATAACACGCAGAGTCATTAATGGTCCTCATAAATTTTAAGTGCTTGTGCTGTGATTGCTTTGCAAAAAGAATCGTAAAATTAATTAATTATGCACTAGCAAAATGCTGTCCCATTCCATCGGGTTTTTTGGCTATCGATTTCTTTTTCGCCAAAAGAAATTAAATGGGTTTTTCTCCATTTTCCTCTTCGGCATCGGCCAAAAGTTGAGAAAATTTCAATGCTGCGGGGCTTAAATCGTCGTCAAGGTGAGGCGGACGGACGCATTGTATCGATTCGTCGTAGGCCTTAAAAATAATTGTCTAAAAGGAAAAACGTGTACGAGTGTGTACTGACAACGAATGCCGAATGTCGCGCACGAGCGACTAGGCGGGGGAAAATAGAAAAGGAGGACAATAAAATTGCTTTCCATTTTGTGGCAGCGCCGGCGTGACAATGAAAACACTTTCCAGTTATTTGAATGCCAATGCAGCATAAAACTCGGAACTTCCACCTTTCCCCACCTGTCCGGAGCTCCGCCTAACGACGCATTAAAGGCGGGTGGAAAGCCCCCTGGAACTAGAACAACAAACAATACAGCCCCAGGGTCACGAAGTACTGCTGCTTCAGCGAGTGTCCCAAAGAAATTGAAAAGCAGAAAGGGGGGAATTATTCTCCTAAACGAGGAGTTCTCTGTCCCGCAAAAAGGGATGCTGTTACGGGCAGTAAGCTCTTCCTTAGAAGACGAAAGAATATTTCTTAAAAAATATATATTGAAAGACAGTTCCTCTGTCATTTCTTGATTTACCAATTTATAAACTAAACTTACAAAGATCCCATTTTAATGGTTAAATTTTCAAGGATCACATTTTACTCGGGTCTCCACCCAAGTCAGTCTTTACTGTGCACACGTAGAACAACAAGACGCTGTCCTCGAAAACGGAGAACAATTTTCCGCGGCATATCAATTGCGAACACCCGGTTAGCGGTGCCAAGCCAAGCGGGACTCGCCGCCGACTGGCAAGGATGAATGCCAGCGGCAGACGCGCGTGATTTGTCGCCCGAGTGCCACCAGGTAAGCCCTCGCACACGGATACGTGCACGGGTCTATCCCAAGCTAAAGGACTCCACTGGAATCCGGTTGGAGTCCAAAGCCCAGGCCGAGCCAAGCCATAAATTGCGGTCTCCAAATGTGCGATACGTGCGTTTTCGCCGTCGGGCAAAGTCCTGAAGGGAAAAGCCACTCTGCGCACACAGTTTTTGCAGTCAATAAAAAGCTTGTTCCAAGTGCATTAGCATCTGCCAAAGCAAGTGCATTGTCTGCCAAAAAAATACGTATTTTTTCTTCTTGGCAGATTTAATTAAGAAAACAAGGGAAAACTGAGCTGAGTAAGGGGAAGAAAATACCCGACTTAGTTAGTTGCAAAAGTGCAATAAAGCAGCCCGCCTCTGGGACGAGTTTAAACTTACAAAAAAGGTAAAGCTAAGAGAGAAAATCAACCGAAAGAACCCCTTCGGTAGGGGGAAATGCGATGGATGATACGGCAACCAGGTAATCAGTAATAGGTGTTGAGGTTGAGGTTGAGACATGACTTGGTTACATTGTCACGAGCAAACTGTCTTAAAGATTCCTTATAATAACCTTTAAAACTGTTGTCAATATCGAAAAAAAAATTTGAAAACCTTTAAATTTATACATTTAAAGGTCTACTTAAATTGTAAACAAAATATTATTCACATCATCGCATAACCCGGCTACCGAAGGCCTGTTGCTAGTTTAAAATACAAATATAGAAAGCTATTTACTCACATCATTCTGGTGGCATCCCTTTGCCGCACCGACTCGTCCCGATTGAGCACCTCGATGATCATCTTCCGCTCGTTCTCGGACAGATTCTCCAGGACCTGTGACGTGGCCACCGCCAGCTCTGGTCCCAGCGCATCGATGGTGTCCACTGGTATCCGCTCCACGCTCGTCGTCTCACAGCTACTGACCATGCTGCTGCCGTGCAAATTGTACTGAGCTCCGGTTCCCACCGATGACATGGCACTGCCCATGCCCAGACTCATGCCCAGGTTCATGCCGCCGCCCATGGTCCTGCCCAGGTTCATGCCGCCGCCAACGCCCCCGCTCATTCCCAGGCCCGAGGTTGCAGCTGTGCCGGCTGTGTTTGGGATTGTGGTGCCACCGCTGCCACCGTACTGCAACATGCTGTTGCTGTTGGGCTCTCCGGATGCTGCCGCTGCTGCCGCTGCCGCTGCTGCTGCTGCTGCTGCCGCCCGGTGCTTGTTGTTGGCGGTCTGGGTGGGTGTGGCTGGGAGGCGGGCACTGCGTCCACTTGACATGCTACACCGATGATTTCCACTGACTGCCTGGGGATTGGGGTTTCCAGACTCGACTCGGCCGCGTTCAGTTGCCGTATGCAAATGAAGCTGGAACTATCCACAGCTGACTTGTTAATGTGCGCCCTTGGCCTAAAATTTGATTTTAATTTTGTGCTGCCTTGCCGCCGAAATGCGCATCATCATGACAGTTGGGCCAATCGATACCTGAAAGAGAGAGTAGCGAAAAATCAAATGTTTTGTAACTGAATGCTGCAAGCTACTGTGCATGCAAATTGAAATTTTGGCCTTCAATGAAGGGCATAAATTACGCATAAATCCCCGTGCCGATGTTAGCCGTTGGCTCTTTCCACCCCTTTTCCCACAGTTTTCCCCAATTAAAATGTTGAAGTTTGAGGCAGACCGCTATCAATGGCCAAAATTCGTTGCATACTTCAGGGCGAAGCATCTGCGGCTAAGCTTTACAAATTTAAATGGATTTATTTATTCAAGAATTTGCAGAGTTAAACGCACTGAATTCATTTAAATTGTTTAAATAAATAAGTAAATAACCTAAGGAATTTGTTAGAGTTTTCAATCAACCATTTAAGTAAATATTTGCCTACATTTAAATGGTAACTTTCAAGCTAATAAAATGGAAGGTTTCTTAAAACGAAATAACTTTCAAGTTTAAGTTCTTAGGCAAAAATAGTTCATACCTATTTCGACTTGCACATTTTTAAATACTTTTTAGCATATTGCATTTTATTATATTTCAGGTTTACTGATTGATTGAATTTCGACTATATTGATATTGATGTCAGTTAAGCGTTCATAAAATTGTTTAAATAATGCATTTATATTGCCAGATTTTTTAAATAAGTTGTAAATCAAGCAATGCATTGAAAAAATATATTAAATAAATACCTGCACTGACAAGTCAACAAATAAACAGGCATAAAAACTATGGCAAATTCATGCTACACCTTTTTTGCTGGTGGGTTGAATTAATATTCTCACTTTTCGGTTTCGCTCTACAATTTTATAGATATTCCATCAGCTTCTGGCCGGGGGATCACGAACAAGTCGGGCAAAGTGACCCAGTTTTTCAGGCTTAACATGGTGCATAAGCCATAAATACACGAGATGATTAATTGAATATTGAACACGTCGTCATGCGGCTGCCGTGGCACACACACGCAGCGCACATGCATCCACTCACTGGGTGAAACATTGTGAAAGGGGAATCCCCGTTAAATTACACAAATATCGATACGTTACATTACGTGTACAGTGTGTGCGTGGATTGCGGCAGAAATACAAAGAAAACAAACGCACAAATTCACGCTCCGCACTTAGCTTAGATTCTAGATACAATATATGTTCCATGGGCGTGGGGGTAAATGTGTGTTGTACACACACGATTTGTTGTGTTTGATAAGGTGTTTGGGCTACCATTAAGTTCGTATTACCACGGCAAACAGTTTGCCAGCGATTTCCAGGAAAATTCATTAAACTGAAAGCTTGTATTAACCGAATTCGGAATTAAACTCAATTGAAAACTCAAATCGGCAACCAGAATGTTATGTCATTTCATTAAGCGCTTATGCATAAGAAATAATTGGTTAATTTGTCTGTCAATACATCAATTAAACGAATTAAAAGACAGGCTATTGATTATTATTCATGGTAAACACCAGGTTAAAATATAAATATTAAATCAAAATAAATCCCTTTAATTGTAATTTGTCAATTTAACTTAAAATCTCTTTCCATAGCAAGAAAAAGCTTTTATCGCAAAACACTTAAATGACATATAAAATGCTCTAAAAAAATAAACAAATCTTGAATATTTTTAAGCCCAAGAGCCTTCTGTTCTAAGATATTAAAGAAATGCTTGCTGTGAAATTAACCAACTAAAAGAAAATACAGCAATAACAATATGCAATTCAGAAGGCTATTTTATGAGAAAATTAAATCATATAACGAACCAGCGCCATTTTATAGCAACTTTTTATGACTTGCAGAATCGCATTCATATATTTTTTTACATCATTCTCCAGCATATTGCTTTGCGAACAACAGAATTTCATTATGGGCCTATAAATAAAATGCATCAAATGTGGCCTGTTTGCCTGATGATGGGGCTGCCAGTGATGATGGTGGAACCCAAGCACTTACTGCGGTACAAAAAAAAATCGTAAAATTTTAAAGCATATCTAAAACATTTAAAAAAATAATATTTATTATTAATAATAATAAAAACAGAATCGGAAAGGTCCTAAAATCAGTTATAATAGAACGAATTGGGGAAATTAATTTTGTTTTTTGTTTACCTAATGTTATCATTACTTTTAAACATGTAATTTCTTTATTATATTATTTTAAATTTCTTATATTTACTCCTTTTCATATTTTGTACCTATCCAAGGTAAAAACTCACAACCCTTACCATCACTGAACCTTTGGCTGCCTGTCGCCGGCAGAACAACCTGTTACTGGCATCCAGGCGGAGGAGGCCTAGTGAATTCTGTGGAGGCGTTTAAACAAAAGAGCCCACTCTCTCCTCCCTGTTCAATTTAATTTCCCTGAATAGTTCGAATGCGACTGGGTGAGCAACGGCAACAGTCAAAAGACATTTAAATGACAATGACAGTTCCACTGTGGCGGCCCAGAGAAGGACAAAGGCGATACTGGGATGAAAGAGGGCCTTGCTGCGGGGGAGGAGAGTGGCATGCAAAGTCCAACAGTTTTATCGACTTTATGTGTGTGCACACACAAATTCACACATACCCGCAGGCACACACACTCGCTAAGGCAACTTCCGACAAGGCTGACAAAAGCTGTGTAGGTGCAAAGGCACAAAAAAAAAACGAAAATAGAAAATTGAAAATGTCATAAAGCTACGCCGGGATACGGCAGACACAGCAAGAAATTTTGACCTACTAAAAAATATATATTAAGCAAAAAAGGAAGAAAATTTCTAGTTTTCATGAAGTTAATAAAACCGCATACAAATTTTCGTACTTTCAAAATTGTTAAAAAATGTCTAAAATATGTTTAGCCTCCGGAAATAGCTAAAGCAATTTGCCTGTTGATTTCGCATCTTTGTGAATTTGTATATCTTAAGCCTGAATCACTTTAAATGCTCGTCTTAAACTTCTAGTGAAGCTCCGTATTTTTTCCTCAGTGGATGTGTGTATCCGCGAGTTCGCCGACGGACTGACAGACAGACGTTCCGGACTAGGGACATGCGATAGCTGCCGGCAAAGCAGCATCAATCGCGCTCCGCTGGCGCTGCTCTGGAAGATGAGAACCTCGCCTCGTCCCGCCAATACCCTGCGTGCTCCTGATGGATGCATCGCATGTGCAAAGCTGCCGCTCGGCTGCGTGAGGTGAAAATGTAATTAAGCATTTGACGCTGCACAGTGTAGCGCTATCTAATGGAATTTATATGTAGTATTGGGTAAATAATCTGCTGGAAACTGCAACCAAAATATATATTTTCTTTTCAGGTGCAACTATAAATTATAAATTTTCAATTTTCTACCGTCTTAGTTGGACCGCAATTGTACGTAAGTCCACACACGTTGTCTTATTGGAAATATCAAAAGCAAAATGAAGGGAAAACGATGCACCTACGTGCAGGATGGCGACGTCTTGTATGGCTCACTTTTTAATTTACACTTGCTGAATTTTTAATGATGCATGTGCCGGCAGTGCGTATACGTAATGTGAAAAGGACCTGAAAACGTACCGTCAACCAACGCACGCACAAGGGGTGAAGATGTGAAAGAGAGTCCCTTTTGTAAGCCAGCTCCAAATACCAAGTGCTGACTACTGGGACTGCCAGGCAACGGCTATTTTTAGAGAAGAAAATCCATTGAGACGGGCAGACAAAGGCGAGGGCTTCCGGAATACGGAGACGATCCTGGTAATTGAATTTGACTCGGCTCAACGACAATCAATACGGAGGCTGGGATGTCACAGGAAGGCCACGACGCCTCATCCGGCTAATGGTTTAGTGCTGTACTCTCGGTTTGACCAGTTCGATGGGAGATTAAAATGCACATTGCGCATACGTCACGTTGGACGAGCATGAAACGCTTGAAATGCAGAAGGCATTGTCATGCATAAACAAAATAAAACCCGGCCAAACAGACAGAGCCGCACGGTATCAGGGTTTCGATCTGTGCAAACAGAAGGCAGGCCATGGTCAAAGTCAACTTCCGGAGGAATGTCAGCACACACAAGACTTCCAGGACCTGTCGAAGGACACTAGAGGCTACTATGGCAGCAACATCACAAGATAAATATGCAACAGTTTTCCAGGGATAAGGACAAGCAAAGCTCTGAGAAGGACACAAACTAGTCAATTCTCGAGAGCTGAAAAACGACGTTTTGGTTGAAGGCTACAGGAATACTAAAAAACAATATTAAACACTTAAAGTCATAGATTTTTGGAGAATTAAATAGTTCTATAATTCTACCTAAAATTGCATTTAATAAAATAAAATAAAAGAAAGTAAATAATCTATTTGGATATCCTATAAATAAAGATGACACAAATTTGCACAAGATCTGGAAGCCTTTTTCTGGCAACTCTTGACGTTATAACTGTTACTTCGGACTGGCTAAGTGGCTCATTGGCCAAGTCGACACACGAATTGAGCACACTCCCACCCGGCGCAATCAATGTCAAAGTGTCGTTTAAGCGAATACACAAAAAGTCCATGGAATAAAGATAGATATGAGCCGCGCAGGAGGAGACCCAGAACCAGCACCAGGTCGAGTGAGTGTGCGTATTTCCGTTGCGCTTGTCTAAACCCCGACCCCCAGTAATGCCCTAAGCTCTGCTCGGTGGGGGCATATATTACTATAAAATAAGCGTCGAGCTTGACTACAGAAGATGTACTGGCTGACGGCAGGAACAGCGGCAGGGAAATGGGGGAAAGTCTCGTTACACGCTCGGTACGTATGTATGAACATTAAGTGTCTAACTTGCCGGTGTCAAGTGCTTGTCGACAAGGTTGTCGCTCTGGTTCACAATATTGACTATTCGGAGAGACCAGAAGCCAACGGCGAATGGGGTTTTTCGGCGAACGGGGGGCAAAACGCCAGGCAAACAGTGTGACAAGTGGGAAGTCATTTGTTTTTCGGCACAGGATTCTGGCCCAAGGGTTCACGAGGCTCTGCTGCTGCTTACTGTCAACGTTTAGGCGCTTAATTTACAGCTGTTGTCCAGATAATACCACTAATACAAAATGGTAATATCTCATTGCTTACACATCAAATCTGGCATGTTGTGATTTTATATATTTTAAAGAAACTAATATATATTTAATATCATATTATTTCGGTTGACTTTGGAATTATGAAGAATTTTGGTTACTATTAGTTTAATGGCTCACGTGTTATAGTCCTGGATTTTAATCAAAGTCCAAGTAGCAAGAAATTTGAGCACTTAAGCTTAATATATTTCTGTTATACAACTATTTGTTCGGGGAAATTGTTTCCAGCTTGTGGAGAAACAACGTTTTATAATATTATTTAATGGACAAAAGGATTTCGAGCTTCAAGGGGAAGAAATAAATTTAAAAACACACAAAATGTTAAAAATGTGTTAAATGTTTTATGAACTTAAAAAGCCAAACTCCGTGATTACACAAAACCATTTATAAATGATTTCCTTTGCTTAATTTTAAATGAAATGCTTTTCAGCAATGATCTACATTTTTCCGTGGGCTCCCAAGTTCAGACCAAAGTTCAAAATTAGAACATCGATTTTGTGTCAATGAACCGTTCGCCAAAAAGCCAAAGGTAAGCCCAAAGCCACTACCAATCTACCAATGTTGAAGGGACAGGTCCCAAAACCACAGGCAGCCACTTACGTGACTGTTCCACGGCAGCACATGCACTGATTAATAATTAAACTGCATAAATGCTGGCCTAAGCAGGACCGAAAACATCTCCAAGGAAATCTACGGCGACAACAAATCGAAGGCAATTCACATACAAATTACGGTCATAAATATTTAAAAAGTGCAACTGGTTCCGGCCACACTTCGATTTGCGAGCGAACACGCAGAAAAAGAAAAATTCTGAGAATAAATAAAATAATACAAATTAAGTTAGTTGCAGTTTTTGGTAGCAGTTTTCTAGTGGCAGTATTATAAAACAAGTTGTGAGTCTTGGATTTATTAGATGAATTATTTATCTAGGTAAAGCATCCCTCTTTTCTTTCTGTGGCTCAAGACAGCTGTGAAGTTCAAAGCCTCCCTCGCAAACTGTAAAAAAAGGGCGCACAAAGGGGACCCCAAACCACTTAGCATATATGATATTCATCAAGAGGAAGTAGAGAGAGTCTGTGTATATGTAGGGCACTGCACATGGTCAGGAGGATGCGCTGAGCCAGGAATAAGGGTTGCCCCCCACCGTTGCCATTTATTATTGTGTGCGAACGCCTGTGGGCGAGTGCGTGGCTGTGTTTGTGCAGCGGTTTCTGCGGTACACGGGTCGTATGATTTATTTAAAATAAAAAGGACAAGCAAGTCCAACAACGCCACTGAAAGTAAAGAAAACACAAGTGGGTCAAATGTGCACAAATGAGCAGATGTGCCAGAAGGATGAGGGGTTTGGGAAAGGAAAGGACAGGGTTAAGTCGTTGACAATTATTCTTATTGTTCTAAAAACCAACGGAGAACCTTTAATCATCAACGCTTAACCGCAAAGTGTGAAAATTAAAACTAAATTCAATTCAAAGGAATGTTTGAAAATGACATACTTAATTAGCAGTAATGAAACCGTATTGTCTGAGCTCATTGAACTGTGTTTTAACAAGGGAAATTACAATTCCGGTTCGATAATTAAAGGAACATAATTTTCTTTGTATGGGAATTATAAATAAAATGTGGAAACATTATTTTTTGCAAAGCTTTGAATACTAAAATTCCTCAGCAGATAATTTAATTTTCCTTTATTTAATTTATGTTATGTCCCCCCAAGTTTAACTTTTCAATTTATTAAAAAAATAACCATAATTTATAGAAGTCTATTAAAATGTCAACTAAACTTGATATGGACAACAATTCACGATTCAATAAAATTGTAATTACAAATTAATGTGGCAGAAAACGTATTTGTTTCTCGCATGGTCTCCATTAAAATTTACGGGCTCTAAAAAATATAACAATAAAATTTCAAATGAAATGGCAGGAACAGCAGAAGCGGCAGAAAAAGAGTTCAGATACAATGGGAAAGGGCTTTACGATTACTGACATTTTCTGGGAAAATGTTTATGCATTAGTTCGGCACAAAAGCCAGCCATCCAACCAGTTAATGGTCCAGTCGGCAACGAAGGCCAGGACAGCGCCAGACAACCCTCCCTGCCCTGCCTCACAGGACATGTGCGGGCCAATCGATGGGAACATAACCAAATCGCATTAATTACGCTCCAACAATTGTTGCGCCACAAAGCTTAAACGGCGATTAAGGGTAACTCGATGGGTGGACATGGTCGGCCAAGAAGGAGCTGGGGGCCCCGAGTGGGCTTAAACCATGGCTAACTGTTGCTGGCCAGGCCGAGATTCACTCCCAGCCCGCGCCCGCTTGTTTGGCGCTTAAACAATTTCCGGCATTGAAGCCATTTGTTGGTACATGTGCAGCGTTTAATTAAATGACGAGCTTTCCATGAGTGTGTGTGTGTGCTCTGGGTTCGTATCCTGGCATTTGCATTCTCCACTCTGCTACACTGAGCAAACTAGAACAGAACTGACAGAACTGGGTTCTAAGAAAACCTGCTTACTTTGCGTTTCAAGCAGCCATTTTTCCGGGAAACACCTACAAGAATAACACCAGCCTTTCCCATAATATTGAACTAAAAACCACTTAGCTTGAACGAAACAATTCTCTTCAAAATTAAAGTCTCTGCTGATTTTTAACCACTTTAAGTTGTATTTCTTATTCCCGATTTACTACAGTGCACGACATCGAAGACAACAGCAACTTGGACTGCAACCGCCATTGATTTGTGTCTATATTTGCTCATTTCAGCAGCCGACCAAGCCACATTAGCATAATTATGAGGGAGGAGCAGGAGCCAGGACACCATGGAGGCTGCCACAATGAAAATTACGTGTCCGTGCTGTTTACTGGGCCGAGATGGCGAGCGTGGGAGCAGCCGAGTCCAGCAGATTCCCTGCTATAATTTGTATTAAATGAAACGGGGTCAATGTTATGCGAAATTTGCACAGCGCCATCGCAGCTGTTGATGAGACTCCAAGTCCGGCTCCTCCTCCTGCTCCTTGTCCTGACCACATACCATCCTTGGACACCAAGCTGACAGTCTTATTGAAGCTTTTGTGGCTTTAAGTTCCAGCACTAGAAAATTTTCAAAGACTTTGTCCGAAGACAAGGACATAATAAATTAAGATTTAAGTTTGAATTATAATTATATAAAGTTTGAAAGGAGACAAAAAGGAAAAAAGACTTGGAAAACTTTCAAGATGCGGAAATTGAGCTTAATTTGGCACTAGACTAATTTTTTTTGCTGTGCTCTGACATCGCAGCGAGTCATTAACGTGTGCAAATATTTGTGTGTGTGGGTGGGTGTGTTACACTTGGCTGGCATTAGTGTGAAGCTGCCGGAGCGTGGCCAGCTGCCATTTTTGGTCAGAAGGTCAAAGGTAGCTGCCTGACTGCCTGCTCAGCACTCCTGCGTTATGACTCGGCGGCTCCTTATGATCAAGATGAATGTGTAGTATGCCGGCGCCCGGAATTATTTACTCAGTGTTCGGTGGGCAAATATTGAATTGAAGAAGCCACAAATGCACACGTCCTCAATTTGTTTGAGGTTCACCAGGCAGAAGGCACCCGGCAGGAGGCGGGAGCAACGATGACAGATGGCACGAGTTCGGTTCGGTTGAGCCGAGCTAAGTGTGGCATCTAATGAAAGTGCCAAATGTTATTTCTGATGAGCTTTGCGCAAAATGTGGGTCTTATAACAATAAAAAAAAATGTAAATATCAACAAGATGCTCCTGGGAATATGGCAAACATTGGCTGGAAAAATAACCACATAAAAGCTCATATTGTGAACATATTTATTTTCATGAATAACATAAACAGCAGTTTTCACTTCACGAAGAAAGGAAATTTCAAAGGAGGTACAAGAGGACTTTATTACTAAAAAAAATAAAGCCTGTAATACCTGAGAGAGAAAATTTATGTGACCAGGACACACTACACTACTACTACTTTAATTATACTATATTGTTAATTAGATTTAATAGGCTAATGTAAATTTTATTAAATTCTATATTATAGGATGGGCTTAATTACACAAATGCATAAAAATCAAACAAAATAAAAGCAAAATAAAGTCAGAAATAGCTTAGCAGTTTACATTCCTGTGGCTTTAAATTATTTCTTACTGCTCTTTCATCATTGAATTTATTCAATTAAATATATTTAAAACCCGTATTTTACTCTTCTTTTATCAACTTTTTCATAGGTATTTTAAACTGTGTGTTTTATTCCACTAACTTACCGAAAACTTTGAAAACCACAACTAAATTGGTTTTGCTAAGTCCGAGGAGGGGTCACAAAAGAATTATTTACCAAATAAATACGTATTATATTTATCTACCGATGGAGGGAATTTAACATCAATAGAACAATGAGTAAACTATTTTTTTCTTTAGCAGATAAGCTCCGATTTAATGCAAAAAAGGAACTTAATTTTTATTTTGTCGAGAGTTTTCTTTTTCTTTTTTTATTAAATAAAAAAACTTCTGCAACTGATAACCGGAGTAGGCCTGCATATAATGAAATATTCACAGCTATTTCTCAAAATTCATATATTCTTTGCCTATTCTTGTTAGACATCAATCAACGCGGCCGATTTATCATTCCTGAACGCTTTAAGTTTTAATAACCGGGCGTCGTTATAGGCAACCGAACATTCCATGTCCTGTCCGGAGGCGAGCTGAGTCACCTCCCCTTGGACTCATTAGCAAACACTCCTGGCACTTTGTCCTCTCGACTGCATCAAATTATTCCCAGGCAACAATTTGAGAACCTATCCTTGGCTGAATGTGTGCCAGGATATGGATACAGGAATGCAAAGTTTTTATGCCCGACAGCGATGTCATTACCAAAGGGACCTGCTACGATACAATGAGTTTCTCTTTTCTTTTCTTCAATTTTTTTCGGTTGCCGTCCCCTTGTGCTCCCTTCCCTCTTGTTTGAGGCCCGCAAAGTTTTTTGTAAAATTTCAATTTTGGTGTGTGTCTGCCCCTCGTCCTGCGAACTCATAAATCAAAATGTCTGCGCAAACAAAAGCCCCAAAAATGCCCCTAAAAAGAATCGGTTGAAAATCCGGCCAAAATGTCAGACTGTCAGTCAGCCAGAGTCAGCCAGTGAGTGGCCACCATATGCGCCGAGTTTATCCATCGGCCCACAATCAATTAAATTCGTTGGAATAAGCAACCAGTTGCATGCCAGGATCCCTTTCGAGCGATTAGGCAAACATAAAAGGGCGCCTGAAAGCCTGCCGCAAAGTGCATGTGAAAGAAACCCTTTTAAAACTGGAAAACTGGGCTAAAAATGCGTTGACTTGTTGGCTGGCTAAACAAATATGCACACAATTTAGGAGATTACTTGTGGATGCGGGACGCATCAATCTTTGAATGTCACCGAGCATGAAGAGTCGAGTCGCCGGGGGAAAGTTACGACGGGCAAAGTATCCCCCGATCCATTTAGGGAGGATTTTCCGAGAGGAGACAGGGACACAGAGTCGTCATAAATCCATGTCAGCTTATAAAAAAAAATAAAAATACACACGCCAAGCGACGACAGCTCTTTAAAAAGTCGTTTAGCCAGCAAATAAATTTGCCAAACTGCAAATTTGATGAATGTTGGCGGTTCTGGGGTAAGGCCAAAGCCAAAGTACTCTGGAAAACAAGAAGCTTTAAGCAACTAAACAGTGCAAAGGATAGTTAAGTTAATCTTAAGCATTTAATTTATAAATATTTTCTTATAAATATTCCAGTTTTCCATCAAAAAGAATCTAGATTACACATTTACATTAAGCTATACTGCAACACTTTAATTTATGCATATACTATATCATGGTTTAAATAATCATAGAAATAAACCATCTAATGATATTTTATGGTTTAAATACAACCAAATGTTTTAAACTTTAAATTATTTTATTATTTTAAAATGAATACACTTTATATATTTTTAATTTTGAACTCTTTCTTTTGGTCAATAAAAGAATAACAATTAGGAATACATTTTACTAATTTTTCCATTCAAAATAAATGTAAAATTCTATTCTCCCACATTTTCTGTAGATATTTCCAATAATCTCTCCTAATCCTTGACTAAACTAATATCACCAAATCTTCTCTGCAATATTTGCCCCATCCAAAAAGAGTTCAAATCCACATTTAATGACCAAATAAATTTCTTCATTTTGTGAAATGAGTTATACGTGTTTCGTTTGCTTCTTGCATATTTTATTATTGGGTTTGTATTAAATAATAATTAGCAAACGAACACGAAACGGGCGACCGTTCTCGATGGCGCAATGGCAGCCATCATTACGGCCGCCGAATGGGGGAATCAAATTATTTATGCTCAACTAACATAATCACATTCGGGGGAAGGCCGCAATTATCCCTGCCGCGTCTGGAGGTTCTTTCGTCCAAGTGGGACTGGGACTGGTCCCGGGGCGAAGGAGTCTGGCATTGTCATCTGCGCCGTCACGAGTGTGTGAGCCCGGTGCCTGGATGCAATAAAAATGGAAATTCATTTTGCTGCCTCCGCAGAATGCTCACTTGAGTGGCGCGATGCCAGCCAGTCACTAATGATTAAATCGATATCTATATCTGGTTCTGTTCATCTGGGCCGACGCACAGCTGTCAGATCCTGTGAACCCGTCATGCCTAAGGATCCTCCCCATAGAGCTACGTTGGCCAATTGATGGGGCCACTTTTTAAAGCAGTAGTTTTGACCCTTCGACGATTGTGCAGGCCAAAGCAATTAAAAGTCTCGGTTTTGGGATAACTAATTTCGTAAGAGATTCGATTTTTCCCCAAACAAATAGAATTATAAATTTGATTAGATAAAAGTTACGCTGCAAAATCAATCAGGCAAAAAGCGAAAAATCCACGAAAAATATTTACCAGAAGAGGAACCAAAAAACAAAAAGGGAAATGCGGAATGCAAAAATTGTTAAAATTTTAATGCAACCCACAAAGTGTTTTGCCGAACCCGCTGCTTCCTGATGCTTCCGTTCCCTGCCCTGCCATTCCATTCCAAAGCGCGATGTGAAAAATGTCACGTCAAGCAGAGCGACATTGTGACAATTTGATTATTTCATGTCAAAGCGAACGAGCGAGCTCACACACACTCACAGTTTCCTTTTATGCATATTATATTACACAAACAAAGGGCGAAAGAGAGAACAGCAGCCACAACAAACCCACAAACATAAACAAACACAGTTGACTCGGCGTGGCTTTAAAAAATTGTTTGCTTTGCGGACAGAATCTCGTTTCATTTGCATGCCTGGCATCTCGGGGCCACGCGGCGTATGCGCGATTTTTGCCTGCTTAATGCATGGCAAAGTGCTAGCTGGAATAAATTGAAGCACACTGTTAGGCATTCCTTTGATTTAGCCTCCCATCTCGGTGGTTATTCGAGCAAGCATATAAATATTCAGATGTCGGAAATTAAAAAGGAAGGCCCTCAGAAAAAAAACACAAACAGCAAAATGAATAAGGCTGTCTCGGTTTTTGTTACAAACGCATACAAAGGATAACTGAGTTTGGCAAACAAAAGTGAAAGTTTTCAACTAGCTGCCACTCCGCAAGAGTCTGCAGCCAGAGTTTCCCATTTTAATCTAATTTAATGTTGTTTTTATTCGCACCCCAGAACAGCCGGCCATAAAGTCCTGTGGTAGTTTATTTTTAAACTTTTAGTTTTACTGGCACAGGGCCGTAAAACTTGCGCCTTTGCAGTCTATTTTGCACGTGTAATTAACACTGAAATAGATTTGCAAACTGGAATTTGGCCAAGGGAAATATTTTTCCAGTTTATAGGTATAGTTGGCCATCAAATTGGTCGCCGGTGACGAAGTAACCCCAAGCCGCCTCCCCTCAGAGTTTTCATTTTGCGCTGCGAATGCGGTTTGGTCCTGGCAGCTAAGACTTTGGGGATGAACAGGAGCAGAGCAGGAGCTACAGCAGCATAAAGCAGCCGCAGAAGCCCTCTCCCCCAGATGGGAATTAATAAAACCGAGTTATTTTGCCGTGAAATGTGTACTCAGGTTCGCTCCGGCGAGATATTCACTCAATTCAATGGTCTAGTGTGACTTCATTTATAAGCCACTGGCTGGAGTCTCTGTGCTACAGTAATTAGGGCTTAATTAATGTGTAAATCGATTGCACTGCAAATGAACTCTGAACTGTGCTCTACACATATTTTCGGGAAGCATTTTATGGCCCGGCCCAGGCTCAGGCTGTTTTGCATGGGCGTGCCCTGGCAAGCAGATTAATCATTAGTAAGTGCAAATTGTAATTAAAATAAATCAGCCATTAAAGCACAAATGCCAACAAAGGCAGGCGGATCTCTTTAATTTTGATTTGCCCTCGGCACACTTCTCTGTGTATCTTTTCATCTCGAAATTTGTGTATCTTTGTATCTAAACCAAACAAAAGGGGGATGGTGGAGCTTTGGTAATTGGAAAACCTTGCCAATAATAGAGCTGGATTATTCGCATTTGCACAATTCAATTTAATTCAATGCAGTTGCACTAATGCCATTGTTTGTATCTTCATTGATAACTAATTAATTTGTGTTCTGTTACACGGATCTTAAAATTTCGGTTACAATAACGGTCGATGTGAAACAGATGAACTATATTTCAGGATTAGGTTTAATTTATAACCAAAGGTATCAAAATATACCAGGAAATTTAATAAATATATATTGTTTTATTTGAAGCAAACTTTCAATTAATGTATGTAATGTAATTTTAATCACCACTCACAAAAACTTGAAATCCTTTACAAAACGAAAATAATTTTTCACTAATAATACTCTTACACCAAAGCTCGACATTTTATATTTAACACAGTCCTTGTCTAGTAGCTCTCTAGCAAATGGATATGTAGTAATTTTGTAATTACAAGAGGAATGCCAATGGGATTTCCAAGAAGCATTTGACCAAGGGGCCCAGCATGGGGCAATGAAGAAATCAAATCAACTGAATAATTCATAGAACACACGAAGACCCAATGGCACAGATGGAAATACAAATTTAAAAGGCTACCTACAACGATGTCCGGTAAAAGCTGCCCCAACAGCTGATGGCTTTCCCAAGTCACAGGAATGCGAACAAATCTCTTGGAGACTTCAAATTACAAGGATAACACATTTCACTTGGTCGTCCGCTTTTGGGTTGAAAATGATAAGTGGCCTTTTATTAACTTTGGCCTATTTAAAACTAACTCTGACTACGACCCATGCAAATTTTAATAAATTTATTGAAATGCTCTTTAAGCTGTAAAACTTTTGCTGGTAAAGTGTAAAATATGTAAAGTCCAAGGAACCTGTTTCACTGCACTTCCTGAAAAGTAAATAATGCAAATATCCGTAAACGAAAAGTAATACAAATAAAACAAACACAATGGGAACCATTTGCCGCAAGACTGAGCTGGGCAACAAAAAAAAAAGAAAAATAAAAATAAAACTTGGGGCCGACAGCATCTGCAACTCATCAGACGGTTTTAATCAGAACAGACAAACACGGAGTAAAAAATAAATAAATGTGTACACGGAGAGAAGTAGAGTAAAAACCGTTTCTTAAAACATAAATATTTTAGACTTTAAATTCACTTTATTATTGTAGATCTTGTTTTTCGATATTTAAATATTTTTTGGCATAAAAGAATTCGATGTTTCCAACCAAATTCACATTGAAAAGACATTATATTTATTTTTCTTTAAGCCATTTAGAAGAATTCTAGTACATTTTCCTCTCGCTTCCAAATATTTATTCTCTGTTTATGCTTTTGTGTAAAAAGGATCCCAGCGTGGCTCAAATGCAAATGGCAGGGACAAAAGGCAAGAAATGATTACGATTATGGTCGTAAATTCATATAGCCGGAGCCACATGAATATTAAGAGCGCGAAGGCAACAAACTTTTCCAATGAAAATGTGCAGACAATTAAAACTTTTCACTTGCCTCCTGCTTCTGGCGGGCACACTCACTCGATGGGGTTTTGCAGGCCCGAAACTAACGCGCTAATTGTTTCCTAAGTGATGCCAAGGAACGGAATTAACATATCAGCCGTGCGTGCGTATTAAGCAGCCACGGAAGGAGCCAGGTGCCAGGGAGCAGGTACCTTTTGGCCTGGCTCGAATGCCGGCGCGAACCGAACGAGGCAATTTATTCAACAAGAACCGAACCGAGCGAGGCAATTTCGAGAGCCGAGCGTTCCGAACGAACCGAGCACGGCAAAGGACATCTGCGTTATGAGCGGACCTCCGGGAACCAACTGCCAGGAATGCCAGCCTCGCACAACTTGGCCACTCGGCTTCGCTTCGGCTAACACACACACACACACAGCCGGGATATGCGTGTGGTTGGTTGTGAGCGGCAACTGTTGCTCTTTTTTCAAGTTTATTGGCTCACAAGTGTCAAGGGAAGTACGTATTAATGGCAACGTGTTGCAAGGAGCAGAGCCAGCAACAGCTAGCGAAAAGCGCAGTAGATTTCGCAGTTAGCAGTGCGTGAAATAGTAGTAGATACAGCCCTGACAAAGGCAGTGGGCCCAAAGTGTTGCCGAATTGTAGGTAATTATGGTAAATAGAGAAAGAATTAAAAATTAACATTTAATTTAATGCAATTTATAGGCTTTAGGCTTAAATCAAAATAAGGAATGCATTTTAATAAGATTTTGAGTCTAATTATAAAAAAGACAAATATTTGTTTATGTAATTAAGATAATTAAATTATAACATTTTCAAAACTCGTCGCAAAATCCCTAAAATAAGTTCAAGTTGGCGTTTGAATATCCAGTTTAAGTCAAAAACAATAATAAAATCTTCAAGATATAATCAAGTTCCTTACTTTTTAACACAGGGTATCCATATCAATAAAGGAATGGAATTCATTGTCGTCATCACCGTTAGAATTTCAAGTATGATAGCACCCCATTACCTTTATAATCCCCCCAGGTATTCCATTAAATATTCCATTCCGAGTGCCCTATTTCGCTCCCCGTTGAATGGTAAATCGATAAGCTCCAGCCATTATTTCCGATATTATGTTAAGCGCCATGAAAATACTTGTAAAATGGCATGACATAATGTTCAACAAGTCTGGCAACGCCACAGGTGCACGCAGGTATATCCTTGGTAGCTCCTTGTCGGAGTCCAAGGACCTCACAATCCCCTGAATGTATGCACGTGCTGGCGGCCACACTGCGGTTTCTCACTCAGCTCCAGCTGTCTGCTGTCTGTTGACCCACTGTGATTGGACGTGGTAAGACGGAAGGGACGGTAGGGTGGTGTTGGTGGTGGTTTTGGCCCGATGTCTGTTGCGGGTGGGTCGTAAAATGCGAACAGATGAATTAAAGTAGCGCTCGGCCATGGGTCGCAGATAGGTGCAGATGCTTTTTTCCACAAGGCATGCAAATGGGCGATGCAGAGAGAGAAAATGTATGAGAAAACATAAAAAGAGTCTAGCTTGTTTTTTTTAACTATAAAGACACCAGCTTAAAGTCTTTTCTTAAACCTTAATTTGGATAGAAAAATATATATAATTTTAAAAAATTAATTAACTAATTCAAACCCCTCTAATCCTTAGAAAGAAATCCTAATGAAATCCCATTTATTTTATTTCGGAAAAGTTCCTTTGTTTTTCGCTCTGTGTACTACCACATTTGACCATCCCCCGTTTGGAAGCTGACGGAAAAACGTAGCACAGTCCCGGGGGCACAGTGTGTCTGCTTGGGTTAACGTCTGTGTGTGCTCCTTTTTCTGTGTGCTAGCGGTCTCCAGCGCGCTTTGCAACTCAATAACTTGTAATTTTCTTGGTGTTTTATGCGCCAGGACAACGACAAATACAACGCCAGCAAATGCCAGCGAATACGCGCGAATGCGCAACGGAAATTGAAGATGAAAGCCAAACAGATAGCAGGCTGCAGACAGGAGACAAAGCACAGGACACGCGGCAACATGAGACACCTTAAAGGATGCGTTGAGTTGCGTTGGACCCCCTTAAAACCTTCGATTGCAGATTGCTCGCCAGCTTGGAAAATCGAAAAATTGTGCAAGTGAAGTGATCTGCGTAGAATCACAAAACTCCCGTGCCCCGTGTGGCAAAATGTCCAGACAATTAGCCAGGTTTATGTCCTTTATATGACTGACAGCAAACATACCAGTTAACAGCTTTGATGACTGTCATAAAAGATGCATTCCCAGCTCAAAAAAATCTCGTTTATTTGCATTCCGAGACACTTGTAACGACCGCACGTGGATGGCCAAAAAAACTACTAACTAACACGCCGACGGGGGCCAACCGAAATGGCCAAGACACATAAAAAAACGGTCGAACGGGAAAACGAGAGGAAAACGCGCGCTAGCCGCGTTGTGAACGCGCCAACAACAATCCAGGCACTGAAAACAGCAGCAGGAGCAACAGCTCCTGAAGCTCCACAGGCACCAGAGATACCAGAAGGTCCTGGGCTGCCCAAAACGCGCTCACTCACACACAGGCGAGCGCTAAGGACTGCGCTGCGCTGCTCGCCGGCACTGGAAACAAAATGGTTTATGGTGAACCCAACAATTGTATTACTGTTTTATTTTATGAAATGCAAACGCGATCTTTTTATATTAAAATTAATGCAAATCAGGTTAAAATTTAATTTTTAAGAAATGATTAAATATGGTTATTTCTTTGTTAAAAGTTTTTCATCATATATGAACACATTTTCTTAAAGAAATTTATACTTCTATAATTATATGTTTATCGCGACATTTTTAAACTCATTTCTTATTTAAACTTTTTCAAAAGGTTCTCTCCAAAACATTAGTTCAAAAAAGTAAATAAATAAAAATGAAATACCTAATTTTTATTTCCATTGAGTTAAGAAATTGCGTATACGACTGGTTGTCCAACATTTAATACTTTTAGTAATTATAAACCTTAAGGGACTGTATTCTTTCCTGAAATATTAAAGTTATTGTCCGAGTGCATTCTCTGCTCCATTGACTCAAATTTCGAGGCAACAACAACAACCTTCAGGTGGCAGGGTATTAGGAAAGGCAACAACAACTTTGTCCGGGGACCCTGAAGGGTGAGAGAGGAATCATAACTGTTGCTCCGCCATTGAGCGGGAGAGAGCCCATGCGAGCAAACAAAGAAACGAAGAGAAAGAGAGAATGTAAACTGGTGAAAGCGTAATTCCAGTGTTGCCGAGCTGTCCTTGGCTCGCTGTCGCTCTCGCGGGGGAACTGTTGCTCCTTAGCTTTACGCACAAAGCTCCCGTTGGCATAGTTTTGGGGCCACAAGAAACAGGGAGCTTTTACGAGGGCGTTTGTTTATATTTTCCTCCTTGCCGAGCATGTGTTTTGGCTCGCACACACAGCACACTCACACACCAACACTCGTGCACAATGAATTCACCGTGTGGCGGCACTTGAAGCCAAGTTATTTTCCTTTTTTTCGCCTCTTTTCTCCTTTTTTTTGTTTGGCCGTCTGAAAAATGACGTTGCTTGACCTCAGTGCCGTCTATTTATGTGTATACACTGAGAAATACCATTTAAGAGAGATATAAATTAAGATGTTTGTTAATTTTATTTTACTTTTATATAAATTTAAAAAATTGAATATAATTTAGAATAGGAAATAACTTGATTATTGACAATTTTCAGCTGTTTCTTAAGAGTATTCAATTACGGACCCACCTCAATTTATTATTAGTCTTTTAAAATATTATTTAATTTTTTATAAAGATCAAGTAAAATTTTATAACAATTAGCGGCATTAAAAAGGGATAAACCTTCTCTTCCTTAATTTTCTCTGTGTATTTATGTGCATGAGTATGTAAGTGATTGTATGTTTGAGTGTATGCGAGTGTCTTTTGTTATTCTAGGCCACAACGAATGAGTTAATTTCATGTTGGGCGCCCAAATTGTACCTCATTTTTCATGTCCTTTTGTTGCACCAGCTAAACAAGAAAAACGACATCAAAAAATAATACGATGGCGGTCCGACCTAAAGTTGTCTTAAAGCTGGACAGAAATCACAACAAAATCAGAAAAAATCAAGGACCCTAACATTTTCTCAAGCGTTGGAGGAATATTAAGTATATTGCAAGTCTGCCTGCTCGTTTAAACAAAAATGAGAGTATTCTTTCGGTTTATTTGTTAAAGTTTATTTAATATTCTTACTACATTAAATAAAAAGTCACTTTAAAAGATATAAAAGACACTTCTAGTATGTTCCAGAAATCCATAGACGTTTTCAAACGCTTAAAAGTATGCAGTGCCATTTTTAAGGTACCGAATTATGTAAGTGTAAACTTGTTTACCTTAAAGGATGTTTTAAAAGCCCTGGTGATTTCTGTAGCAAACCCGATCTTTATTTTTTCCCCTCTTAAAGCATCGTTGCTCTCTCCTTTTTGTTTTCATAATTCCTAGGCCGACTCATTAGGCATTTTCATAAGCCTAAATTTGCATATTTTGGCAGCCAGGCAAACAAGCTCAAAGTCGCAACAAAAAACAAACAGAAATAATATGGAAACGAATCAGAACCAGGGAACAAAACAAAAAACAATTAATTAGATGGATCCCCCAGCATTGTGGAATGAATTCAATTAAATATGCTACAAGGAAAATAAATTTAAGACACCGGCAGATTTATTACGCGAAATTTTGCTGGCAAACAAATATTGAATTTTAAATTGTTCCTTCTGAGGAGCTCTGTCGACATTTTGTCATCGTAGCGTCGCAGGGCGCGCGAATTCCCGCTCCGCTGTTAAAGCTCGTCTAAATGCCAAACAAATTAAATTGTAATTAATCATTAGGTCGAACCACCCCCCTTTTATGCCATTCCGCCCCAACACGTGCTGAGCGACCTATGACAACGGTCCACGGCAGTAAAATGTCTGCCAATTAATTACAAAACGCATGAGAGGCCAGATAAGAGCGGCAGCCATTAAGGAAAACGCCGCCAACGACGAGAGGACAAACGAAAATGGCACACACACAAAAAACATGATTCGAGCGTTACTGCAGGGATACACATGAGCAATTAACACCCGAGATGTGACTTTGCCGTCTGCGTCGGTGTATAAATTAATTGATTTTTTGCAGCTTCGCATTTGGCCCGCGGCGAAAAGCGGCAATAAAAATTATAATTATGTTTGGGCAGATTTCGTGTTAATTTAACGATTGTCAAACAATCGTAAGGGGTTCTACACTTCGTAAAAGTATTTAATTCGGTTGAAGATATCTGCGAAGTACGTCAATAACATTACATTTTTACTAAAAAATTCAACATTTTAAAATATTTCCTACAAGGCAACATTGCGTATACTTAATTTATCTTTATATTAGTTAGTACTCTTATTTTCGAATATAGAGTTTGGTGAAAATTTAAGCCTAAATTTGAAACTAGTTTAATAGTAAACCTCCAAAATATTTGTATATTTTTTAATAGCTTATTAATTAATTGCTTATACGAGTAAGAAAAATCGGAATAGTTAAAAGTAAAGTAAAATTCCTTAGTAAAAAGGATTCTCCCAAATAGTATTGCCATAATGATCTTAGTTTTGTTAACTTAATTTGACTTTTATCTAAACAATTTGGATTATCCAGAAGCGAGCTCAATAAAATAAAAACATTTTATTTTCGTATTCTCGCATGCTTCACTATGTTATTTTCAGAGCTCCTTATTGTGCGCACACGTCAAGGGGGAAGACCCCTTCCCGAGATCGAAATTGATTCCTTCGTGTTTGCCGTCAGCTTTGGGCTGTTGCCTTCTGTGTAATTGTCGTTGCTCGTTAGCGGCATCTGACCCAATTACTAAATACTGTATTTTCTTTGGCTTTTCACAATTTGAGCCCTAATTGAATTGTTTAGTTTTGTTTATTTTCTCATTCGTTCTATTCCACGCGGCTAAGCTGTTGGTGTTAGAATGTTTTTCTAATTGATATTAATTGGAAATGTATGTTTGGTTGTCTGTACATGTATGGGTACATATGTACATGGGTTTTCTTTTTTATTAATTACTTTATTTTAGGCTTTAAAATCATAATTGAAAATGTTTAATTGTATAAAAATAGCATGAAAGACTTAAGAATATAAATATTAAAAGGACCTTTACAATTAAATATTTAGTAATTAATCTGTAGCCCTATATTTTGCACTGAATCTTAGGGAATTAATTTGTAAAATATTGTTTCAGTCTGAGGACTGCGGCTTTAAACGGGTTCAGCCGTTCAGCAAGTTCATTTATGATTAACTTGGCCCACACAAACCAGCCTCAGAGAAATTGGCTTACTTCAATATGTGTTATGCACCCCTGCGTCGCGACAAACAAACAAACAAAGAAACAAGCAAACCCACAAAACAATGAAAACAAAGAAGTCGAACATTTTCTGGAACGGTTTTACTTCTACAAGGACACTAGAAAAAATTTAATACGCATTCAATTTGCAATTTGAAATGTAAAAAAATAGGAAATCTTTTGGAAAGCAAAAAAAAAATATTAAACTGTTTAAAGAATAATTAGCTAAACTAATAATAATACATTATTTAAATTCCTTAAATAAAATATTTAATAGCTTTGGTTAATAGCTCACGACCATATGTTCTACATCCTTTCACTGAATGGGTTTATTTTGCTTGATAATTTTAAATATTTTTTATATTTATTTTTCAAGTGGATTACATTTAACTGTAATCGTAATGCGTCGACACCAAGGGTGTTACTTTCTCTCCGCCAACTGGCTTCGAATTTCCCAGGCCAACAACATATGTGGTGGCGGCTTCGGCATCGGAGGCGGATGCTGCAGGCATTTGAATTTCCCGCAGGCAGGAAAAGCGAGTTTTTGGGTGTGGAAAAGGGGTTCGAGTTTAGGTACATACGTAGGCTTGTGCGTTTTGTTACTTGTTGTACATTCCCAACACCATTATATCGTTCATTTACTCGATTTTCGTGCTTTTCATCCTTTATTGTTGTTTGCTCGAGTGCCGTTATCATTTGTCGGTTTATTTTGCGCCATATGTGGCTGGGGGTTTCCTCTGCTCCCTTTCTTCTCCTACTTTTCCCCTTTCATCCTGTATCCTGGGCGTAGCGTGGGCGCAGTTTATGCCTTCAGTTCCTTTGGGAGACCCCAAGGCAAGGCGAACCCTCCAAGCCCAACCCCATCGATGGAAAAAATAACTAAGCTAACCCTAAAGTAACTGTACACTTGTGCAAAAGTGGGTTAAACTTGTTACCTTTTTTTATCCGTCAATTTATTTTAATATTTGTAACAAGCAACTCAACTTAATTTATAGTTATAAATATTTAAATGTTCAAAATTTAGCTTTTGCTCTTCGTTACACTTTTTAACACTCAACACTTAAATAAAGATTTTTAAGAAAGCTTGCAGAGCTTATATTTAATTTTTTAAAACTCCGGACTTTGTATCTGAAGCTGCTTAAAGAATAGACACGCCGCCATCAACGTATACGTAATTTGAATAGATTTCTTTTGCAAACTTAAGATAAGAACTAGAATTCGAAAACTAGATATTTTATTTTAAAATAGAAAGGAAGCTAACTTTGGGAATCCGAAGATTGTATACCCTTTCAGTTTGCAACTGTATCAGTAGACTTCATATAAAAAATTCATTAATCTCAATTCTGAAAACAGTTAAGTTTTTATTCGGTTTACAAATATGCATACTAATTGAAAATTTTGTATTTATTACAATGTTTAGCAATTTTTTAAAGATTTTAGATTCTTCATTCCGTTATTAGCTTCTGACTAAACTTATAAAGTATAAAAATCACCAAATAATATTCCCAAATAGTTTAAAATGCACCTAACTTTTTTTGCAGTTTTTACGAATCGGCCTCATCTGTGCCACTCGCAGGTAAGGATGTGTTAATAATAACAGATGTACAGAGGCATGCGTGTGGGAAGGCGCTATTGCGCCAAAGGAGCACTAACCTTTCCCACTCCCGGCTTAGTTTCAGTCGTGACCTTTAGCCGGCTTTTTTGATTAACTTTCGCCCACTACCTTCACATGGCAAATGGCTTCACTTAAACACATTTATTGTGGTTTTTGTTGTTATTTTTGGAACAAACATGACGCGCACTTTAAAGTTCAAAGTAACTGTGCCAGCGTTGCCAGACGTTGCCGGATGGCTGCGTGGAGGTCAACAGCTGATTTGGCATCAGCTGCTTTTTGTTTACTTTGCCGATTCTCCGCTTCTGTTATGGTTTTTTCTCATTCGCTTCTGTTTCCTTTACGCCGGGCACGTTTTTCGCGTATTTTCACCGACATAAACAAAAGCTATTTATATTGCCAATTGGTCAAAAAAGAGAGGCGAGCAAACTGCGGCAGTAAAATGCTTTGTTTTATTCGGCCGCCGCAGAAGTTTCCCGTTTTCGAGTGCGTGTGGTTGTGGATGTTGGCCAAAAACGAGGCTGCGCCCAATTAATTTAAAGAAGCGGCAGTATCAGCAGCAGCAGAAGAGGAAGCACACGATTTATTAAGCAATCGTGGCTGCCAAAAATCCAAGAAGCCCGAAGGGGTTCACCCAACGCCTGCATACCAAAGGGAAACGTGGCTCTGTCGGAGGTTCTTTTGGGGGTTTCAAGGATATCTTTTAGTTTCCCGAAACAGGACCTGTTGTGGTATGTCCTAAGGACTTAATATCTGTATTTATATATTTATTTATAGAGTTTATTTAACGGAAAGTTATACATTTTCTATCAAAGTGCACATGGTGGTAACCGGAATGGTATAAAAAGTCATAAATTATAACCTAAATGAAACAATGAAAGGATCATAAATGAAGTTTCAAAAACTTAACTTAGTGAAACACATTTTCTAAGTCAGTTTTTAACCTTTTCCAGAGAATCTAAAAACGGAATATCGGAGAATTTTTCATAAATACTTGCACTGCCATAAGGTGGGAAGACAAAAGCCACACCCGGAACAGATACTAATTAGTAGCAACGAGCTTCAAGAGCCAAGAATGCGGCGGCTAATGGGGTCAGCACTTGTAAACAACCATTACGATCTGATTAACTTAATGTTGTAGGTGAGAAATCAGAGCCAATCGGAACCCGGAACAGGACTCTCGCCCCTCTACAGTACTGACAATTTAATTAATGTACTTGCACACCGTTACAGATGCAGCCACAATTAGTTTTCACAACAATGGACTGATGCGAACAGTTGTCGGCCGATGTCTGCCAAAAAAAAAAAGGAAAAACAAAATAAAGCAAAAAAGGAAGGGCAACATCATCAGCATAAGAGCTACCAACAATTGTCAGAGCAAGAGCAACAAATTGCTAGTATCCCAGCAGCAACAACAACAATTGCAGCAACATAAGCATGCAGCAGCGGCCCGGTCGTATCAACAACATTTGGGCTAGAATTGAGCAATTTGCCAGTGTTGCGGCTGCCGCGGCGTATACGTAATATTAAAAATAGGTGATAGCGTCCCAGGCTGCAGGCTGCCCCAGGATGAACAAGCGGAACGTAATTATAGGAGGCATCGTGGCCAGCCTCCTGGGCCTGGTGCTGGGCGTTAACTTCTACTTCATGTACTACCTGAGCGCCGAGGAGGGTCATCTGGCCAGCGTGCGGGCGCTGGAGAATATGATCCGGCACAAGATGCGGCACCTGAAGCCCGCCTACCTCAATCGTAATCCCCGCTTCTTCATGTTCCGCAACAAGCTGCTCAAGAACTACAAAGCGGCGCCGTACGAGAACGCCAGCGTTCTCTGGGACATTGCCAATTGGGTGAGTCAACGCGGTAGCTATGTCCCCATGGTGGCAGAATTCCTAATTACTGGTTCCTTCTTAGTGGCCACAAGAAAACGAGGTGTATCCTCTGTACGACTCATCGATGGGTCAGCTTTTGGAGACGCTGCGCCGCGAGCCAATCACACGGGTGAGCAACCTGGCGCGGGGCACACAGCTGAAGCTTCTGGTGCGACTGGCCCAGCAGCAGAAGGTGATCTTCAAGCCGCAGTGGTATCCGCGGGACGAGGTTATCGAGGGAATGGTGTACAGCGGAAAGGATCGGCACACGGCGGAGGTGTATGCCTTCTATCTGGGCGCCGTGCTCGACCTGCGATGGACCCCCATCGTTGTGGGCCGAGTGGTAAACCTAAAGAGGGAGATCTATGCCAACGGGGACCCTGAACTCCAGCACACCATCAACATAGAGACGGATGAGGATGGCAAAGAGAGGTATTGCTTGTACGGGAAGTGCCACTACTGCAACGAGGAGGAGAGTGTCTGCGGCGATGATAGGCACAACATCGAAGGCGTACTTATCTACATTGTGCCGGGAACGCTGGCCAAGCGCCGATCTCCGTGGCAGCGTACCTACAAGGATGACAAGCGGGCGCCTTGGGAGGACGATATGACCTACTGCAAGTAGGTGACTTCTAGAACCAGGAGGACTCACCTTAATATGTCATCTTGATAATCCTTTAGGTCGCTGAAGAACAAAATGGAGACGATCCGCCTGTTGGATCTTATAGATGTGGCCATCTTCGACTACCTTATACAGAATGGAGATCGCCATCACTACGAGACGCGGGAGGAGCGCGTGGTGCTCATCGACAATGGCAAGGCCTTTGGTAATCCGAACAAGGACCATTTGGATATCCTGGCGCCCCTCTACCAATGCTGCCTGTAAGGATCTGTTTAGCTTCAAAATTGAAATTATAAAAATGTGTTTTTCAGCCTGCGCAAGTCCACTTGGGATCGCCTGCAGGTCTTCTCCGGCGGTGTGCTGACGGAAATTGTCGATCGGCTGTCCAAACAGGATGCTCTGTATCCTCTTATAACGGACAAGCACAAAAAGGGAATTGAACGAAGGCTCTTGGTTGTGTATGCGGTTGTGGAACACTGTATGGACATTGAAGGCGACAAAATGTTCAAAACTCTTTAGGATTCCCCCAAAAAGCAGCTGAAACGGAAGCCGGAATTTCAGGATCTTCCCATTGTCACTTTCCATATCCTTCTTAAGAAGTTAGCTAAAGTTAGATAGAGAAGCTTATTCAATAATACTAGTTAATTTTCATTGCTGCCATGGCTGTCACCTTTTACATTTTTCCTTTTAGATTTAAGACATTTAATTGGCCCTTTTTAGAACTTGATTAGTTTCTAAGCAGGGATGACAAAAGATTCATTGATATTTGATGTAAGAGTGGGTATAAAAATTCATCCATCTTTTAACCGAAATGTAAGCTTGCATATCTCTTTCTATACTTTTTTCTTTTCATTATCTTGCGAGTTTGTCTCAGTCCAAGCTCGATCGAAATGTAAACCGAACCCCAAAAACATATCCGATAGCCTACTTGTAGATATCGTTGTTATTTAATAGGTATTTTATAGATATCCAAATTTAAGAATATATTTTTGTAACGAAAATACGTGTACAAAAATCAAAATAAACTTCAAATCAACTTTAAACTATTGAATTCACATTATCCTTAAGGATAAACCGTCACAGTTTCAAGTTATTTCTTGCCGTCTGTCTTTACATTGCTAAATGTAAAAAGCTTGTTAAACTGCTTATTGTTCCGATTATTGGGGCGGTTCTGGAAAGGGTTACAAAAAAAAAAACAATATTAATTAAGCAATGAATATAACCCCCAAATATTTTATGATAAAAACATATTCATTCACAAAACTTACCTTTCCGCGCATTTGCTGCTTGATCTCTGTGCCGCGGGCTCTTTGGGCTCCGCCCTTAAACTGCCGGAAGTCCACATTCTTATAGTCAAAGTTGCCGCCTTCGACCTTAATCTTGGGCTGCGGCACCTGCTGGCTGGAGCTCTGAGGATGAAATGATCGATTCTTTCGCTGAATTTGCCTGCGCTTCTGTTTTCGCATTTCTTTTCTGGTCGGTGCTTGTGGCTGCTCCGTGGGATGCCTTTCAATGGGCGTCTCCACGACCTCGTCATCGCTTTCGGCGGGATTTGCAGCTGAGCCAGCAGGTTCTGTTTTGATGGGATGTGCATTCTCATCCTTTCGTGCTCTCTTGCTGGTGGTTGCCTGCTGATCCGCTGCGTCCGGTTTTCGACTTGTTTGGTGCTTTCGCTTCAGTTGCTCCTTGAGGGGCAGGGAGTAAATGGCATCCGCCTCATCTTCCTTGGCGGCAGGTGTTGCTTCTAGCTTGATATTTTGCGCAGGCGCTGGTTCTGCCGGACACAGACGCCTGGTGAGCTGTTCACTACGCTCCCGGGCCATCTGCTCGGCCTTTAGCTGCTCCATTAATGGCAGGATGGCCAAGTAACGCTTGTACGGCATGCGTAGCATCTGGCTCTCCTTGCGCAGATGGGCCCAGCGAAGTTCCTCCTCTTGGGTGGGTTTTGGCGGTTTGTCGAACAAAGCCATTACCGGTGGTTTTAATGGATTCTCTTTGATAATCCCTTGTCGGGGCAGCTGGAGTTTGCCCGCAGCGCTGCGCTTCAACAGTGTGGGTAGATCGTCACGAACCTCCTCCTGGTGCGAAAAGTCGTGTGGACAGTAGAGCTTGCTGCTGAAATCTTTTGTCGACGGCGGCAGAGATGCCTGTGTGCTGCTGCGGGCCTCCAAAATAGGCTGAAATAGTAAATATACAGCGTGGTTAAGAAACTTTAAAGACTATAACTACCCTAAAAAATGATATCATCGAAAATTCTCTAATAAATGGACCTTTAGAAGCAATAAACACACAAGTTAAGCCGCTCTGCTCGGATACATTTGACCTGCTTTTTAGATTTCTTTTGTAAGCCAGCCTGCGGAAGGATGTATAATAAACTGAATCATCGGTAATGTCGGAGGTAATGCCTCTTCATTTCAAAATTAATTACAATTAATGGATAATGGAAAATTTTTGGAATAGCCTGTGGCGTTAAACGACATGTTCCAGGTGCTGCTTGAAATTGCTTGGTAACTCACTTTAATCAGCGGCTGTTCGCGTGCCTTCAGAACGATCTGATGGAGCGCGTGCAGCTGCTGCCGCACCAGCGGCGGAATGGGATTGCAGCAGGCCAGGATGCCCTGCATCTCGCGCGGTAAGCTCTCCGCGATCTGGAGCATCATGTGATTGGGCAAGACATAGCCGTAGCTCTCGTCCTCGGACCGCGCCGTCGCATCCCGCCACTCAAAGATCCCGCGCAGAGCGTAAAGCTGTCGATTGTCAAATGAACGCTTCGTCTTTCGCACCAAGTCCAAATGAGATTCCGGCCCGATGTGGGGCTTGCTGTAGCGCTTCTTGCACACATCCGTGCTCATTTGATAGACGGTATTTAGCAGACCCGGCTCAGTCTGCTGCTGCAGAAGATCGTTGGTCATCCGTTCGTAAACGTAAATGAGAAAGTGGGTGTCCTGGCGGGCATAGTCGACCAGCTGCTGTGGCAGCGGTCTCATCCGCCAATCGGCCAGCTGCAGGCTCTTGTCCACGTCCAGATCCAGATAGTGTTTCAACAGAAAGGCCAACGACAACCTGGCCATATTCAGGGCTTTGGCTGCCCGGTGCGTGTCGAACATGTTGACAATATACAAAGATAGGTCACGCTGCAGCCACTCAATATCCAAGTCGGCGCCGTGCAGGATCTTCAGCTTCTTGGGATCTGTCAGCACCTGATTCAGTATGTGCATCTCATCGCGCAGTGTAAGAGTATCAAAAATATAATCCTTGGAGCGTGTGGACATTTGGACAAGGCAAGTGATGCCCATGAAGGTGCGGTACGAGTGGTGCTCCACATCGATCGCAATCTGCGGGGCCTGCCTCAGCTCCTCCAATGCCATTTTTAGCTTATCCACCGTGTCCACCAGCATCAGCTCGGTATCGGCCATCAGGGATGGCAATAGTGGCTTCTGCTTTTGCAGCTGCTCCGCCGGGGGGTCAAACTTCAGCAGCTCGAACTCGTACGGGTGCAGATAGGACTGAATATTGCCGATTTCGTCGTATTCGGCCAACAGGGCCAGCGGCTTCAGAGAGTTGGGCTTCTCCTTGAGCCGTGGGCAAAACGGATTCTGTGCACTGTTGTCCACTGGTTCCTTAAACTGCATCTGTGGGCGCACAATATTTTTGGCCGTGAAAAGGCGTGCGGAAACCATGCTTCGCTGTGGTGTCGTTCTATTCCAGCTACCCGCCTTCGGTGTCTCCGGGGCTTGAGAAGGGCTATCTGTGGATTGCTCTGCTGACGAGGAGTTGCTGCTCATGACATCCACCTGAGTCTCAACCACTTGCTGGGGGTTCCTGCGCAGGCCGCTCTTAATGTCCAGGTTTGTGGTAATGCGCTCAAGAAGCATGTCATTGCACTCCTGCACCAGCTCAAACTGCTCATCTAGTTGGCGTCTGTAAAGGAGAGGATTTCGGAATAAAAACTACACTCCTTTATCATTTGCGAGTTCTTACTTGGTGATGTCGCCCTTGACCTCCTTGGCATGCAGTACGTTGCCGATCAATCCCACCACACGCTGCGACAGGTTGTCCATGACACGTGCGAAACCCGGATAGCTGAGATACAGGGAGCGAGCGGTGCCCTGGGGAAAGGCATTCGCTGCCCGGGTGGCGGCCACCACATTCTTGAAGGCTTGCTGCGAAAGTCAATTGAAAATCAGTGAGGAGATGAACGGATGGCGAAAGGAACTGGAACCCACGTTTGTGAAATCCGCAACGTCCTCCGATTGGTCGCGCGGCTGCTCCTGCTTAGCTGTCTCCGCCTCATTCTCTGTGTTATTCCTTTTCGGCGGACGCGGCATATTTTTTTATTTTTTATGTATGTTTTGTGTGCTTTTTTCCTTTAACAATTTTTTTCGTTTATCGGATTGTGGAAAATGTGCGTGTTTTCTCTTCTTCTTTTGAGAATGGAATAACAACAGCTAGAATTTGGAGATTGTCAACACTGCCGCCGGCGAAATTTGAACACTTTAGAGCACTACTGTATGGCGCTGGCCGCATAACAAAAAAAAACAAGCTCGTTTCGACTTTTCAAATTTGTAGTCCAACTTATCATGATGGTGATCTTGTAGTGTGCACAGATAAATAGAGCCTGCTCCGACCCGGTTTGATTATAAATACAGCACACATGCTATCAGTAAATGCAACGATTTACAAAACTAGCTATTATTTATAACGAAAGACACTTTGCAACACTGTCTGGCGGTATTCGAGATGCGCGCAGTTTGTAAATAAAAAATTATAAATGCAATTATTAAAAGGGATATCATGTTAAGTAAACAAAAAAACAAGTTTTTAATATTTAATCTACCAATATTAATTTATAAACAATTATATTAAGATTTTGCAAGCAGCTGATCGCCGGTGTGCCCACCAGTGTTGCCAATTTAGCTATTTTCCCACTATATCTGGCGGTTTTAAAAACCTAAATGCGGGATATTTTGTGATCTGGCGGCTAGCGGGAGTTATAGCTATTTTCCAAGCAAAATTG
>JAEIIJ010002293.1:0-10603 GCA_018904815.1 Drosophila ogumai
GATTGAAATCTCAACTTTAAAGAAAACAAAAGAATCATAATTCACTCCAAGTCTAATACACATATATATTTTTACGTTCCCTCTAGCACACTCCACAACCATTAATATTAATTAATGGAATTCCGCATCAATGATATAATTAACTTCATATTAACTTAGCACAACAACAAAAAGAAAACATAAATATAATAATCTTAGCTAAACTTCCTGTTTGGCAAATTTGATAATTTAAAATAATTGCTTTGAATTCATAATTTTTGTTAATTCTAGACTAAAAAATATTAATTTAATACTTTAATACTTAATAATTAATTTAAAATATTTAAAATAATACTACATTGATTTAGGGTGTCCCCTTAACCCCTTTAACCAACTGCTAAGTCCACCTTCGCTCCTTTAACTCGATCATATAGGGTTAGTCTTCAGTGTGAGAGACTGTGTCAACGGTGGCCGGAAAATGGATGCGGATTATGGGATGGCCTCGGCGGGGGGTGGTTGCGACCTCCGCGGATTTGTGGGTGTGTTTCCATGGCGGGAAATGGGCAGACAGGCTGAGTGCAGAGCTCATCTTCCCGCATCGTCCCACGGAGCCGAGAACCACGACAATAATGCTGATGATGATGATGATGCTGTGGGGCTCCGCTTCCAGGAGGGAACTACTGGTGGGCATTGTCTGGGACATGACATGAGAATTAGGCACCCAGGCGCACTCGAGTCGGAAGAGCAAAGTCAGCCAGCCTGTGCCAAATACAAGGAGAAACAATGTCTCAGCAAAGATCACTGAAAAAAAAAAGAATGGAAAATTGAATCTAAGAATAATAATAATATAAAAGTGGAAGTGAAAGATGTAGATTTCTATTCTATATGAAATATTTTAAATATTATATATTTTTTTTTTATATCATTTTATATTTAAAATTTGTTTTTAACACTTAAGATATATAGCTGGCTATTCAATACAAAATATTTGAAATTATTTTTTATTTAGAAAAAAGTTCTTAGGCATTTTTTTTAGGTTCCAAGAATTTATTTAAATATAAAACAAAGTCTGGGTTGTATAATTTAATAGGAAATTACAAAGACAACCTTAAACTTTTAATTAAAATTTAAGAAAATACCACACATTTTTCTCCAGTGTGCTCTTTGGCTTGCCATTCGCGACTTGCAAGCCTCAAAATGTGTATTGGGGTAACGTTCATCACGTTTGTCGATGCAATTTCACAGATAACTGTTTTTCCATGTTTACCACCGCTGTGTGGATGAGGTTAGGGGTTTGGTGGGAGGCGGGGGGAGGCTGCTGAGGGGAAGCTGCCTGCTATTGCATAATCCGCCACCAGCTTGGAAAACAATGCAAGCTCTTTTAAAATGCCGCAATTATCCCCAGCAAAACCTGAAAAAGAAGAAAAAAACCGTAACCAAAAAATGCCAAAAACTAACAGAAAGATTTTTTGTTTTTCTTCTTCTTTGTATTTTTTTGTGTGTTTTTTTTTAGTTTTTATTTTAGTTTTCCTTTTGTGGGTCACAGCAGCCAAGATGTCTGCGGTTTTGTAGAATTTAATTATCACTTGTCTTATGGGAAGGAGACCTTTAGGTATATTTTCTTAGTTGTTATCCGTTTTCTAAACAAATTTGTACTAGGTTTATAACTTTAAAATATAAGTTATATATATTTATATAGATAAAGATATTTATATAAATGTTTACATAATTCTAGACGGCCAGAAAAACTACTTTATTATTTTATAACAATTTATTTGCAAAAGTAAATATATTTAAAAAATGTAAGCGAAGGTATAACTCTACATATAGTTACTATATAATTATATATAAAACATATTATTATATTCAAAAATACTCCCTAATGATAGGGTATCCCCCCCAGTGTCTCTCTTTTGTTTTTCTAAACTTTTATGTCGTTGCCATTTAGCTGTGGCATTTCAATTGCAATTTGATTTTTTATTTGTTTTGCCTGTCATTTGGTTTTTATTTTCAAGTTTTCTTGCGTTTTTTCATACATTTTTTTTTAACGTTTTTTTTGTAACTTTTCTTACTTTGCCATTTTGTGGGCTTGTTATGACATTTTTTGGAGTGCCATTTGTCTGGCATTTTGTGGCAGTCCTCAGCTTTGTTTGTTTGTTATTAACAAATTACAATTTTTATTGCAGATACCATCGGTGGGTGGCTGTGGCAACATTTGAATATTTCAAATATCTAAGCTTGAGTTATTTACTTCTTCATGCTGGTAAGTCTTCCATAAACCATATATATATATAAACATAAGTTATGCAACTCTTCCATTTCCCGCAACAAAACGTAAATAGTTTAAATGTCACGACGGAACAAGAGAAACTACAAATATTTATATGCATTTTGCATAAATTGTGGCATTGTCATGTTTGAGTATTTTCTTCTTTTTTCCAGTTGACTTTCCCACCAAATGCACATTTGACAAATGCAATATAGTTTTTTTTTGAGCCGAACAAAAGGCCGTATTCAAAATCACGTACAAATATTTTGGACTTCAATTTGCCGCCAGTAGAAAGCTAAATGTTAATGAACCAAAAGACCGCAACAAAAACTGTTGTCCAACCACTAAGTGAATATTAAAAATAACTATATGTATATATAGCCACATGTGTGGAAAAACTAAACAAAAACAGTAAACTAAAATGCACAAATCAGCCACGGAGACAATGCACTTTGCATGTGAATTAATGAAAGCGAAGAAAAAATTTAAATGGACATCGGGTGTCCACAATGGCCTGAAGTTGGTAATTAATTAAAAGATTAAACACTGATTTATTTGCCTGAAAACTAAAGAAATAAAAAATAAATAAAGATATTAATTTGAAAAGATTATAAAGCCATCAAATGTTACCTAGCATTTTCTCTTTGCAAGTTTTTTATATAAGTTTAATTACGAAAATCACATTCTTTTTATTAACTTTAATAATAAATTTGATATATATTTTAACTCGTATAAAAATCTCCTCCTTGGCAACTGAATTTCAACTCTGGTCCAAAAAATGAAATCACTTTCATAGGCATTAGGCCCAAAATGTGATTGCCTTTCCGATGGCTAAACCCACTAATGAAGCTAATTTATTAGGCAAATTTACGACAAGTGGCTGGCTGCGCAGGTAACCGAAAAATACAACAAAAAAAGGTCCAGGTAAACCCATCAAGAGAACCTAACTCGATTATGTGTAGCCAGCAGCCTCTTTAGCTTTCCTCGCATGTCTGCTCAATTATTTGTATTTCTTTTCATTCAATTGCATTTTAACCTTCAGCATTTCTCAATGGAGGAGATATTGTGCAAAAAAACTAACTACAAATGAAAAGAGATACCTGTCCGTGTGGATGTGGATGGCATTTTTGATTGACATCGAGTGAATCGCTGCACTTGAAAAAAATAATACAATTTATATTAAATTGAACATTTCTATGCCACTTTAATATAAAATATACATAAATATATATTTTCTTAAAGAAATAAATAAGTTTTTGGAAGATATAAATATTTAAATGGGTTAAAAAGTTGTATTATAATTTCCGCAAAAGGGTTATGACACTACTTTCTTGCTTTCATTAATTTAAATTTATTTTTAGCTGATATTGAACACTCAAAGATACTAAAAAAGGGGTTAATATTAGATAAATATTTTTCTAAAAGCAAAAAAATATATCAAGAAAATACTGTTGCTGCTTTTAATAATTTTAGTCATTTTTCTAAAATATTTTTAAAGCTATTAGAATAGTGTGACTATGCCACACGCAGTCTCTTTTTAGCAATGAGTGACCATAATATAAGTGTTATGTATATTATATTCTGGATATAAATTATTATTTATTTATAATTTAATTAAAAAAAAATATATTATTCCACCTTTAGAAATCATTACCTAAATTATTTTCCTATTCTTTAGTTTTCAAGACCATTTTTATTCAGAGTGCAACGACAATGTCTCGCTGCCTCTCCATGATATGGGAGTTTTTCTGATACTTTATTTTTTTCTTTTGCTTCTCCTTCTTCTGTTTGGCATTGGTGAAAGTTGTTGCCTGTCAACTTAAACATTTGAATGTTTAATTGTTAATTGTATTTCGTTTGCATTTCGCTGCTGACACGGCTGCTCGGTGGCTGAGCTTTTGACCTTTTGGGCAAACGTCCTTCAGATGTGTGCCAGGCAGGTGAGATATAGTCAGAGGGGGGGCCCGGGAAAATGGAGAGGGAAACCCGACCCGGTGAACCCCCAACCAGTGGGACCGGGACGAGGCTGCCTTTCTCCTTTCGGCTCTCAACCAAAAATGCTCGCTGGTCTTTTGTTGCCGTTTTTGGCATGATTATGCCAACATGCGAAATCGACTGAAAAAAAGAGACACCAACAAAAAATAGTATATGAAAAACAAACAAACGTGCTCGAAAATAAAGAAAAACCAGATACAACCAAAAAAAAAGTAGCTGAAAAAAGATAGAAACTAATATCTATCGAGACAATTTCACTTTTCATTGTCTTGTCAACAAGCTCGAAGGTGCCCTGGGGGGCACTGGTGGGTTAAGGTGTAGCGCGGCGGGGGTTTTATTTTATTTATTTATTTTTTTGTTTTTCTGATTTTTGTCACCGAAAGTCCTGGGCAAAAATCGCCGATTGCCAAAGTTGTCTGTGCCTAGGATCGACTTTTAAAGCCAATCAACTTTCGAAAACCAAAGGGGGTTCGGTTTGGTCTCCTCTGGAGGCCACTTTAAGCCGATTTCTATAGGGAAAATATATATAAAAAACATATACATATATATTAAAATATAAATAGAAAAAAATATATGTAAAAAGATGTATATAAAAAAATATATACAAAATTAGATATATAAAAAAGTACCTACAAAAATCAAAACCAAAGTAAATGAACATAAAGTTGGCGTTTCAAGTTTTGGGTTTTCATTGTTGAGCTTCTCGAAATTTTGAAAAACTATTTTTCATGGAAATCAATGTCATTCCTTTTCCGAACCTTTGAAACGAATAGAATAAGTTCGTCATTCTAAAACCAGTCGACCTACAAACAAGTCGCTTAGAAGCAGCTCCCATTATTAACAAAAGTATTTCTTTTCCAAAACGTTTTTCTTCGTTCTTTGGGTCTTTTCCAAAACAAAAATAGTTTTCTTTTTTTTGAATTTATAAAGCAAGTTAAAATCAACCGAACTTTTTATGAACGTAAACTGGAATTCTTTTCCTACTAAATTGAGCAAGTTTATAAAGAAAGTTAGTGGTTTCTACCAAAAAAATTTTGAGTAAGCCACAAAATCGAAGCAAATCCATAATTTTTCCCCAATGGCTTCAACCAATAATAAAGACCACTTGCCCAATGGAGAGTTTACTCAAAAGGGACCAAAGACCTCTCGCATTCGATCCCTAAAGCCACCGGATATCCCGGTACGAATGCAACGACGGCTGATCGTAAAGCCAAGGCCAAAGCCAAAGGACTCGTTTCTTAAGGGAAATGACTCGCTTCTTAAGGAAGAGGACTTCCTGGGAAAGGACCCCCTTCTCAAGGAAGGGGACTCGCTTCTTAAGGACTTGCATCTTAAGGAAGAAGACTTGTATCCTAAGGAAGAAGACTTGCATCTTAAGGAAGACGACTTGCATCTTAAGGAAGACGACTTGCATCTTAAGGAAGAGGACTTGAATCTTAAGGAAGAGGACTTGCATCTTGAAGAAGAGGACTTGCATCTTAAAGAAGAGGACTTGCATCTTAAAGGAGAATCCCTTGTTAAGGGAAAGGACTCGCTTCTTAAGGAAAAGGAAGAAACTGCTAAAATTTTACGCCGGAAGCAGCCAAAGATCCCCGTACGGATGCAGCGTCAGCTGCACACCAAGCCACTAAATAAGGGCACTCAACCAAAAGGAGAAACTAGCGTTAAAGTTGGTCAGCAACACATCCCAGAGATCTCGGTAAAGTCCAAGCGTTATCCCCCCATAAAACCACTGGCTAAAAGAGTTGATTCTAAGAATAAGAGCATCTTTTTGCAGCGAAAACTGTCGAAAACTTCTGTACGGCAGCAGCGTAACCTGCTCATTAAGCCTAAGGACCCCTTAAAAAATACAGGGAACACATTGGATCACAAAGAATGCATACTTTTATGGCGAAGACAATCCAAAATCTCTGTACAGATGCAACATGACCTGCCAATGAAGGACTCCCTCCCTGGAGAAGAAGCTGCAGTAGAAGTTGTCCATAATCCTATCCGTGGAACTTTCCCCATGAATTCTCAGGATCACGACTTTCTTACAAAGGATGAAGTTCAGGGTGAAGTCAGTCATGAACCTGTCCGTGGAACTCTTCCGCGTATGGAGCCGGAGAACCCAGTAACTACTCAGCGTAACCTCCCCATTAATTCTCAAGATGAGGTCTGTTGTCCAAAGGATGAAGTTCAGGTGGAAGTTGACCAAGCATCTATCGTTGAAACTTTACAGCGTGAAAAGTTAGGGATCCCCGCAAGGATTAAGAGTGATCTCCCAATGAATTCAGAGGATGAAGTCCCCCCTATGGATGAAGACTCATTTTTGAAAGAAGTTCAGGTGGAAGTTGATGATCAACCTAATGGTGGAACTTTACGGTGTGAGCAATCGAAGATCCCGGAACGGATGCAGCGTAATCTCCCCATGAATTCTAATATCAAGCGTGCCATTCCAAATGATGAAGTTGAAGTTGATCGTAAACCTATTTGGTTAACTTTCCCGCGTAAGGAGTCGAAGATCCCGGCACGGATGCAGCGTGACCTGGCCAGAAAACCCCCGGATGTGCATCCAAAGGATGCAGCTAAAGCCAATGATGCTATTCAAAATATCGGAATTTCGCGGCGTGAGCCCTCCAAGACCCCGGCACGGGTTCAGCGTCAGCTGCCCAAGAAGCTTCCTGCTGTAGACTCCCTTCTAAAGGAAGAGCTTCCTAAAACTGGTCGTAAACAGATCGGAATTCTTCGGCTTGAGCACCCACAGTTTCCTCTGCAAAAGCCGATGCCAGTCAGCAAAAGTAACCGCCGCGAACACAACCCATTGGTAAAGTCAATACATCAGAAGAAGCCTAATCCCTGCAAGGACAACTCTTCCATGCAGCGTCAGTTACCCAAGAAGCTTCCCGCAAAGGACTCGATTTTAAAGGAAGAACAGATTAAAGCTGGTGGTAAGCCCATTGGAATTCATCATATTGAACAGCCACGACTCCCGGCTCCAATCAATAAAAATAATCGCCGCGACCAAGGCCCACTCTCAAAGGGATTTAATCAGGGAAGACATAATCCCTCCAAGGGCAACTCTTCCGGTTCAGCAAAGGCAAAACAGGAAAAAGGTGTACGTTTGAAAGAAACTCCCCAAATGGATAAACCTTTAGCCAGGGCTAAGGAAGCTGTGCAAGAGAAAGCTGTAGTAGTATCAAGCCTTCAGAAGAAGCCCAAGCCCTCCAAAGCCAACTCCTCCGGTCCAGCAACCCCCCAAATAGACTCTCCATTGAACAAAACTTTAAAACTGCGTCAAGATCAAGATCAAGATAATGATTTCGACCCAAAGTTGTTCGAAATTATGGCCATCTACATGGGTGGCCCTCCCAAGCTGCCGACCTACTTCTCCACCGCAGCGTTCTGCCATCTGACCCAGAGGATGCGTGACAATAACGAATTTTCAAAGTTGAAAGCCCTGGTCGGGCTTATCAATCAACAGCCGACATCTCATCTTGAGAGTCTGATCCAATTTTTCTACATGGCCGAGTACCTCGAGCTAAAGTTCTACGTGCGAAAGATGCATTTTCCGGATGTCACAGCAACACCAGAAATGCGTTTTATAGTTGACTGCTATGTCTTTGATGATTGCAAGGAGTTCGTAGCATCGATCGGGGTACTGCAAAGTCAGCTCCATGCGTTGGCCAGACTCTTTCCGAAGGCTCGTGAAAATTTCCGGTTCATAGACAATGCCTTTGAGCTTACTTTTGTGAACGGTAGACTGACCAAATGGTTGAAAGCAGCTCTGGATATGGTTAATGGTCAGCAAGTGTACCAGGGTTTGGGAGAACTAGCATTGAATTCAACTCGCCGATTGCCTGCAATCTATGACCTTCCCGAGGAATAAGCAGGATATATGGCAACTTTTATATTTAATACTTTAAATACTGCATTTTTAAGCTGGTTTTCCATGATGACTGATATATTTCAAATACAAAGATAAATAATTGCAGTGAAAATTGGGAGTTTCTTTGGGCAGTGGCTAGCTTTCCTAGTTTTATTTCGTGGAGAATCTTAAATTTAAAGTTAAATAATTAGGCCTATTTATGGTTTCTAAGCTTCTAGGTTCTAGTACCTTGTACCTATACCGCCTTTCTCTGCGACTCTCATTCCCTACACCTAAATATTGGCACCAAAGTAAGCCTCCTTTCGATCTCAATTAATTTATTATTTTTCGAGCTCGTCAAACTCCCGTTAAAAGCCCAGTGAACATGTCAAAGTGACTAAATATATATACATCTATGGTTTGTTGGCCAAATTTGAGACGTTGCGACGTGTGGGCGAGGCAGCTCGTGAGGTTTACTTGGGTTCAGTTTGGGCTAGCCGGCAATTACAGTTAGTTTGTTGGCCTGGCTTTATGCAAATTGCGTGCATGACAGCGGCTTGGATTGGCCGATTGATTGACTGATTGGAAAGGTGTGCGCATGCGCACGCACTCGGTACACTGGGAGAACCGTAGGGGGCAGTCGGCGGCAGCTATTAACCTTGATTTGCGAGCAAGCCAATGAGCGAGACAAAGAAATAATACGGAGCTCAAAGGAAAATAAATAACGCTAGACCGGAGGCCGGGCCGAGTCGTGCAAATGAAGTCATTTCGAGTACGCGACTAGCCGCCATTCAATTGAGGGCAAGAGCTTAACGAAAATAGGTAAATATATATGAAAAACAGGTCTAAAATATACCCCTACTTCAATGCCCTTCTCTCAGCTAGAATATATATGTATATTTCTTAGCGGAAATGGTCAAAGGCTTTTAGCACAGTTTGGCCAGCGAAAATAAAGCCAAAAAATATAGCAACCAGCGAAAAGGTTTAAGTTTAGGTTTAGGTTTATACTTTAAAATATTTAAATATTTACATTAAAAATTACACTTAAATATAGAAAAACCGTGGTTTGTTTAAGTTTCTATTTAAAAATAATATTTGTAATTAAATTCTATATATAAATAATAGATTTAACTAAATTATATATATAGATACACTTGGTTTTGTATTATTAGATTTGTTATTGGTTTATTTTTAAAGTGCTGACCTCAATTTAAAGCTTTTGTGGCGGGGTTTCTTTTCATTATTTCTGTTGTATTTCTTCCCGCATCTCCGAGCACAGCGCAAAGATATTTTAATTATCCAACAAAACAAAACAAAACAAAAACAAAAAAAATAAGAGAAGAAGCAACAAATTTAAAACCGGCTCAAAATCCTGCCATGACATCAGCCATATCTAACCAATAACCACCATCATCACCATTATCGGCATCAATTTCTAAGCAAGAATAAAAAATTAAATACATGCCGCCTCCGGCAAGATTCTTTATAATTAATTTATTTTTTTCTTAATATTATTTTCTAGTATTTTTGGTCGATAGATTCTTTCAAATCGTCTTAATTTTCGTTGACTTATGAAGACATGACAACGAGGGTTGATAGAGCAGGTTATTATTAGTTAAAGAAATCTACAAATTATAAAAATAAATTAATATATATTTACAAAAAATGTAAATTTATATATATTTATTATATATGTATTTTTTTTCATATATTTATAATTTATTGAGTACAACAACTGTTGATCTCTGGCGAAATATAAAAGACTCTCGTCTTGACCCTCTTGCGGAAGTTTCTTTCACCTCTTGCCAAAGTGTTCTTGCCACACACAACACACACTGGCTGGCCGTGTGTGTAACGTACTTATGTCTGGCATTCTGTAGTATCATCTCCCCATTGTTGGAGCTCTTTCTCTTCCCACTCCGGCGGTGGCTTCCTTGTGTTGGAGCCACGCTATCTTCTGTCGCCGCCGCTGGAGATGCGATGGTTTCCACCGCCGCCGCCGGAGAAATGGGTATAGGGGATTGGGGACTGGCTTTTGTCAATTCATTGTCAACAAGTCAGTGAACTTGTGTGTGCCCAGCTGAGAAAAAAAAAAAATGTAGTGAAAAAAAAAACAGCAGACACAAACACTCGTCAAGAGAGGAGGCAGGGCAGAGACCCAGCAACCCAAAACCCTCTGAGCGGGGCTGGTGTGGCTTTTTCTTTTAAAAATAATTAACATAAATTAATAGGAAATGAGTGGAAGCAGCGCATGGCGTAGAGCAACAACAGTTACAGCAAAAAAAAAAATAAAATAAATACGAGTCGGGGAGAAAGGCGAAGAATTAAATACTCTAAATACTTTAGAGAGAGAACAGTAAGAATAATAACACCTCTAGTTAAGGAGGCATTTAAATCATTTTCTAAGTATTTATTGGTTAAAGAAAATAATTAAAACCATTTAATTGTGGTTTTTATAACTTAAAGAAGTTGTATGCTAAACTATTTGAAATTTATTAAATAAAAAAGAATTA
>JAEIIJ010002295.1:0-28232 GCA_018904815.1 Drosophila ogumai
TTATTTTTTTGCACTAAAAGCGTACGAACGTACGTTCGCGACCCCTGGATATGCCCATATTAAATAACATGTTTTAATCTAAAACAAACACCACTTATTGAGACTTTACTGTGCTTAGTTTAATTTTATTTTCTTTAATTCCTCCAATTATTGTTGCTGTTGCTGTTGCTGCGGCTACTGTAATTGTCACGTTGTATTTTTGTTGTTTTTGCCTTTTCCCTTTATTATTGTTTTTTATTTACGTTTTCTGCCATTCCGTGTGAATTTTCGACACTGAAATTATGCCGACAATTAATTAAAGTTAAAAAATAGTGGAAAATGACGACCTTGCTTAAATGAGTTGGAAAAATAAAGAACAATCGCTGGGATAGGCAAGAAAATTCAATTTACACTCGAATTAAATTGAATGGTATTTCGTATTAATAGTTTTCCACCAATACACACACACACTGGCAGACAGAGATGGGAGATAGAACGAAGCTGAAGAATTTAATCCGATTTATGTAGTAACGCAGGGGGCCTCTCTCTCGTGCTCGCTCTCTTTCTCACATGCTCCCACACACACATACACACATGCACTCAGATACTCCCATTGCGAGAGAGAGAGGGTGAGAGAAATATGTAAATACAGCCTGTTGCATGTGTGCGAGTGTGCCAGCGAATTCGCATTTCGTTTTCAGGCACTTTTCCGCACATTTTTGATTGCTTTTTCGCTTAGCCTGCTGCTGTGCGTTTTTCCGTGCAGTTTTCCTCGGTTTCCACAGACACAATTGGAAATTCATACACACGCACAAGCACACTCGCACTACACACGCACACAACTAGATACTCGAACACACACACACGCACTGAGGGGAATTGCATTTTCTTTTGGGCTGGGAAATACGCAAATTCCAGCTGCAAACGTTGCATTTTCACCAGGGATTTTCCCATTTACCTTTCGGGCCAGCGTTTCCCCACTCAATTTCCACCGTTTTGGCTCTTTGTTCTCGCCTTTTTCGCGTTTTCAACACACGGCACTTATTTCTTTTCTTCTTTTTCCTCCGTTTTTTCTTTTTCTTCTCTTTTTGTTGTTGACAAATCGCTGCCTTCTGCTTTCTCTCTCGCTCTTTTTCCACTTGTTGCACTGTCGCGCACGCACTTCAACCCTTCGCGTTGGGCTATTCCGATTTTTCGGCCATTTTCGGTGCGCGATTTCCTTAAATTTAGTAGAAATTATTGAGAGGTTTGGCTTTTTGTTGCTGTCGATTATGTGAAAATGTTGTTGGCAGTGTTGCCAGTACAGCTTAATTCTGGCTGGATCTAGCGGTTTTGAATTTATAAAAGCTAAAAATTGCAGCTAGCTTATAGCCGTAAAATAGCCAGGAATTGTTTTGACTACTGAATACTATATTACTGAATGTATTGTAAAATATAGCCAATACTATTAGAAGTTTCCATAGGAGAAGGTTTTTTAGTTGAAAATATTGGCTAACCATCGCGATATATGCTTTTATTTTAATGTAGCTAAATGTTTTTAGTATATTTTGGTATATTTTTAGCTTATTTTAGCTGAAAATCTAGCTTTCATATGGCTCATGAGTGGGAAAACTAAAACGAACTAAAGTTAAATGGGATAAACGGGAATATATTATTATTTTTTTTTAAATCTGTTTCTCGGTTAAATTATAATTTTGGTTAATTCATAATTCTCTTGGAATGGAATGCGCTTAATAGGAAGATGCTCCTGAAATGATTACTTAGATTAAATTTTGTCTTCTATTTAATAAATTAGTTGAAAAGACGAATGGAATTATTGCTAAAATATGCTAGATTAATTTTTAATATATTTTTTTAGTTGCATATTTTATAGCTATTCTATTTTCAGATATGCTAGATCTAGCTTGAAGTAAGCTAAGCCGACAACACTATTGCATGGTTTCTGTAATTTCTCGCGGATTTAAAAAAATTGTTAATATGTCGAAAAGCGCCTTGATTATTTTGGCTCCCGGTGCCGAGGAAATGGAGTTCATCATTGCTGCCGATGTACTGCGTCGTGCTGGGGTGAGTTCTACATGCGTTTCCTGGGAAATCCTGTTTAATTTCTATATATATTCTATATGTTTTGATAGATCAAGGTCACTGTAGGTGGCTTGAATGGCTCTGAGCCGGTGAAATGTTCGCGGGACGTTCATATTCTGCCGGATATTGAGCTGGCCAAGGTAGCCGCCGATAAGTTCGATGTGGTGGTTCTGCCTGGAGGATTGGGCGGCTCAAATGCCATGGGAGATTCGCCGGTCGTGGGAGACATCCTCAAGGCCCATGAAGATGGCGGAAAACTCATTGCGGCCATTTGTGCTGCACCTACAGTTTTGGCCAAGCATGGCATCGCCACTGGAAAGTCGCTCACCTCATATCCTTCGATGAAGGAGCAGCTGGTCGATAAATACAGGTTAGACTTTAGCTTTTAAGGTTAATATTTGTGTAATTTTAATTTTTTAAATTGTATATTTTTAGCTATGTGGAGGGCGAGCTTGTGGTTCAGGATGGCAATCTCATTACCAGTCGTGGCCCAGGAACTGCCTATAATTTTGCCCTGAAAATTGCCGAAGAGCTGGTGGGCAAGGCGAAGGCCCAGGAGGTGGCCAAGGGTCTTCTGGTGGCCTACAATTGAAACGTGAATAACACAAATCTCATATAATATTTATTATGCCATTGATATAATCAAGAACTGAAGTAAAATTTGTTGAACAAAGCAAGGACAAGGATATTTCCCATACATTCCTAAATGGGCAGCAAACTCTCGGCATTCATTTCCGTATCATCATCGGACTCATCCTTGCTCTTCTGTCCCCGATACATTCCAGTGCGCGGACGCTCGGCGGGCGGACCCAAGGGATCAAACTGCTGCACGGCATAGGAGGTAGACCTCTGGGCATAGGTCATGCCCTGCGAGAGATCGGTATTCTCCTGAACGCGCTCTTCGTTGGACTTACGGACACTGCGCAAACGGCTGCCACCGGAGGAGGCCGACGACGAGGTGGCCGAGGAGAGGCGCTGCTGCTGATAGCGCTGCTCATTCTGGCGCTCCTGCTGCTGCTTGTGCAGGCGAGCATAGTCAGCAGCGTAGCGCTCGTGGAGATCTGACATCCCCAGAGACTTGGTCACCTGCATCAGAGCTCGCACACAAGTGAGGTTGTCCGGGAACCGGGCGTAGATCTTCTGGAACATGCCCAGATATTGTTTTGGCGGCAGGTAAGAGTTCCTGAAGCAGCTGGCTATGCGGAGCATCAAGTTTGGGTCATTGGGATCCGCCAGGACAGCTCTTTCGTAGTAATAGAGCGCCTTCTCCGTGGCCTGCAGCTTGATGTAGTAGGAACCGATGGAGCTGGCAATGTTTATGTCGCTCATGTTGATGCGATACGCCTCGTTGTAGTACTGATTGGCCTCCTGGTGATCCTGGATCTGCTCATACAGCGAACCAACCTTCTCAAACAGTCTGGAGTCTATGTCGGCAGCGGATATGCCCAGGACCTGGAGATAACCCTGCAGCGAGGCTCCCGGTGAGCCGCCTTTTAAACGGCGCTCCTGCAGCTTGGCCAGCTGATAGAAAACGTGGCTATGCTGCACGGAATGGGGCACCAAAAGCTGGGCCTTCAGCAGCTCGAAACGCTCCTCGGCCAGCTCGTAATCCTGCTGAGCCAAGGCCACCAGTCCCAGGTTGTAGTTGGCTTCAAAGCTGGTAGGCTGCAGCTGCTGAGCCCGCTCGAGGCGTTCCCTTGCTGAAACCAAGTCCTGCTTCTGCAGATCCACAATGCTGGCATTGATCAAGGCCAAAGGATTTGTGTCTAGTGCTCCAATCTCCTGCAGCTGGTTGAGGCAGTGCCTGGCCATCTCCAGGTTGCCCAGACTTATGTAAATGAAGCTGAGATTGGTCAAAGCACTGGCCGTCATGGAACCCTCGCTCTTGCGGTCGTACATCTGCAGGGTTTCGATGGCCTGATTCACATCGTTTTGCCGGAGATAGACCAAGGCCTTGTTCAGCTCCAGTTCGCTGGCCAGCCAGGCCATATTCGAGGACTTGATCACCTCGATGCACCAGTTGTAGCCATCGTTGTAGTTCTCCTCGATAAGGGGCGATATCAAGTCCACGATCATGGTGATGGAACGCTTCTCCGCATTCCTACGCTGCTTGGTGTACACCGCCAGTTCATCGGCCTTGATGGCTTGGAGCACATAGCGCTGCTTGTTCTTGGCGGAGGACTTTGAGGACTCTTGTACCTTCTCGTAGGAGCCGCCACCTTCAGCATCGATCACAGCCACATCGGCCTGAGTATCCGTGGGTTTGTCCAGCTCCTCTTGACCTGCAGTTACCTGACCCGCCTGCTGCTGCAGCTTGATGATGCTGCTCTCGGTGCCCAGATCCGTGTCCGTCTCGCCGGGGGGTACATCACACAGGCTGCGAAAGGCTGTCTTGATTCTATCCACATCTCCGAGAGCGTAGCAGCAGAGCAGCAGATGGATGCCACACTTGATTTCTGCCCGTTCCGACATGATGAACTCGAAGCTGGAGGCCGCATCCGAGTAGGAGCCCATGCGAACGAACAGGACACCTATGTTCTCCTGGATCTTTAGGCGCAGCTGGCTCAGATTCTTTGGCACCGAATCCAGGGCCATGCGATACATCTTCACCGCCTTCTGGTAGAGTCCCATCTTGAAGTAGATGTTGCCCATGTTGATCTTTAGCTGGTTGACATGGGGAAACATTTTGTTCTTGGTCATGATGCTGTAGGTGTTGAGAGCCTCGATGTGAAGATCATTGCGCTCGTACTGCTCTGCGAGATTGAAGAAGACCTGGAAAGAAGGGGGATTTGTAAGGGATCTTGGGGGATTTGGAGGATTGTCCCACCGCATAGGTCAAGTCAAAGTTGTGGTAGACATTCTCGCCCTGCTGGTCCCGAAATCTGTGCAGGGTTCGGTCCAAGGATAAGGCTTCTTTGGCCTTGTTCAAGGCCTCGGCTGAGGACTTGCCTTCGGATGTGGCGTCTCCCGGTGAAGAGCTTTGCCTGGCCAAAACGATGGAGGATTCCAAGAGCTTGACAATCTTGCTCTCCAGATTCTTGTATTTGATTTGGGGACTACAGGGAGGAGAATGAGTGATATATTCATACTAAAAACTCACTTTCAGGTCCTTTACTCACTTGACCTCCTTGGCCGCATCCACAGCGGCATTTGCCGAGGACAAAGTCTGTTGCTTGGCCTTTTCCAGGAAAAACTGATCAAACTTTTGGTTGGTTCCGGCGCTATTGGCAGCATAGCCCACCGCCCTTACTGCCGTCGAGGGTCTGGCCAGAGAGGTCTTGTCGCCAGCAGCCCGACTGCTGACCAGATTTCCACGCTAAAGAATAAGGATTTTTCCAGACTGCATTTCAAGTGATTAATTTCGCTGGACTCACCGAAAAAAGCTGCGAAGTTGGGGGTCTTGGCCTGCCAGCAGCCGTGGGTGGCGGGGGAGGAACTGCATCAGCCCCTTGATTTTCAGTGGCACTCATTTTGGGAGTGTTTTGTTTTGAATTTAATGAGTTCCGTGAATTATTGCCAGTACTTTCAATAGTCGAAACAAATAAATAAATAACAAAGCCGTGAATTTGTTTTGGTTATTTTAAGCGTTTCCTTGGTAACCACAAGTTCACCACAAACTTAAAATAAATTTAAAAAAACGAAAATTTCTAGATTAAAAAACAAATTAAAAATCTCGAAATCAGACCTGTTAAATACTGAAGTTTCTTAATTTTAAATATTTTATTTAAGTAACGGTTTTTTTATATTGAAAACAAAAAGCATAGACTCAAACCTATGGTGAATTTGTAGGGGCAAAATCGAAAAGTCTGCAACGTTGGTCGCTCATGCACTGACGATCTGGCAACGCTGGAAAATACCGATATTTTGGTATATTATCAACAACCCTAGTTTTTTTTTTGTGGAAAATCGTTATGGTCACACTGATAGAGTCTCATTCGAAAAAAACAACAAAAAACGAAGCGGTTGTTGTGGGAGTACGTCGGCGATTCGCGTTTTTTCGCTCTCCGCCGCCCTGTTGTTAACAAAAAGCGCATTTATTAACAAAAATTCGGAAAAGGCGGCTGTTTGGAAAAGTGGCGCTGATATTGCGTGTTTCAAATCTCAAATTACAGTGCAGTGGCGAAAATCAATAGCAAAGCAAAGTAAATAAAGTGCATACGAATGAGAGTGAACACGAGGAAAGCGATAACCAAATGCAAGTGCGTGAGGGCGAAGAAAGCCAGCGAATAGGAAAGGCAGAAGAAGGAGCCAAGGCGAAGGAGCGGATAAAGAAGTGCAGCGAAAGAGGAGAAGGAAGAACACTGCAACAATAAATTTCGGTGCGGCGGCGTTTTTACGTGACGCGAAATTAAATGCGCTCTCGCAGTCCCCGTTCTTGTCCCCGCCTCTCTCTCTCACACTCTCCGGGGCTCTTCTCCGTTGAAATTTAACTGCGAACAGGGTCAAAATAAAACCCGTCAAGGGAAATACTTGTGTATATAAATTCTAGGTATTTCCTACCGTCTTCAGTTTGCGCTACCTTCGCTCTTTATTTTCTTTTTGCGGTTAACGCGCGCGTGATTCATAAACTCGATTCTGGTGTCGCAGTTGAGAAACAACAACAAAAAGAATCTGACACGGTGCATTGAACCTGCTGAAATCATTGGTTACCAGTAGGCAGCAGCAGCAGCAACAACATGGATAATAACAGTAAGTTTTCAACTCTCCAAAACTGCAGTTTGTCTCGAGTGTGTGTGTTTTTTTTTGCGCCTGGCTTTGCTTTTCTAGTTTTTCGGGGTGGGTCCGCCTATTTTTGCCGTCTTCCTTTTACGCGCCATATTCGCATTGTGTGCGCCCCGAAAATACCACTTCTTGTTATTGTTGTTGTTTTTCGTTTGCTTTTTGGGGTGGGTGTGTCGCCTTAACCCAAGGACACTGGGTTTTCTTGTGGAAATCCCTAGGAATCCCTGTGCTCACAAAGTGAAAATTTTACAGATAAGATAAATAGTTTTGAAATAATCTTTAAGAAAAATATTAAACCTATTGTTTGCCTTGGAAAAATTTTAAATAAAAATCAATTTTAAGATTACAAATAATTAGAATCAAATACTTTAAATATAAATTAAAAAATTTTTTATATATCTGCGTAAAATACTTAAAGAAATATTTAAAAATATTTATCCGCTGTTAATGTTGTTCTCAATAACACATCTTAAAGTTGTTACGATTAAAATTACAAAATGAACATGTTACTACATTTTTACAGCTACAGTTAACAAAAAAAATATATACATTTATTTAAAACAAAAAACAAGGAAACCGGTTTTCTTTTTTTTCAGCTGGCCGAAGAAAAGGTCTTTAAAATGAGTTTTTTTTTTGTTTTGATGATTTCACGTAGCTATAAATTTACACTGTTCAAGCGGCTGAAAAGCTTTAACCCCTCTCACGCCCCCTCTCCCACCACTTTAAACCCCTCGAAACAAAACAAAAAAAAAAAAACTTGGCAAATTCACAATGGGAAGTCGGAGAAAAAAATGTACTCGGATGCAAATTAGTGGAAATGTTCTCTCTTTCTCGCCAGTTAAAAATAAAAGTAACTGTGAAACAGGCAAAACTCTGCGGTTTTTTCAGTTCTTTTTATGAGTTAATTAACTCTTTCTGAATTCTTTTAAATAAAAGCAATTTATCATGAATTTGAAACTTGCTTTAAAGTAGCTAAAATATTCAACTATTCATTTAAGGTTTATTCAGATTTAACAATTTAAATAAGTTCTAAAAAACAATCCATGAAAAGCTATTTGGAATGCATAGGATACTTTAAAAGTAAAAGTATAAAAATGCTGAAATATAACTCAAGAACTCTGTATATGATGTATTGTTCTATATTTTATATTCTTATCACTGCAATTCCCCATAAAATCCAACAATAACCTACATTTATATTTTCTTAAGCTTATCTTTTCTCCAAGTAATAAATGTCTGCTCTAAAATTGCGACTTGCGGCTTGATAGGCTTGTGAATAAAAACTCTCTATATTGAGTGATCCAATTCGAGGGCACTTGTTAATTGCATATTTATTAAATTAACCTTGGACTTGTGCTGGTAGACCCCAAGAAACTAAAATAGAATATTAAACATAGTACGCATAAATATTTTTCTCAAGCGAATTCACTTTCAATTATTCAGTTATTTTCCAAGCTTAGCTTTTGTGCCCGCCTTTATTCTCTCTTTCGATTTTCCCTCGCAAAGCTGACCCTTTAGCTGACCCTTTCGGCTACTGTTCATATTCGGCCGGCAGATAATCCCCGATCGATAGGAACTACTCCTACTATGGCGAGGGCGGGGGCTCTACGGTCGACAATATTAATAAATCTTAATGTGCGCGTCCCAACCTTGTTATGGCTTCTTTGTGGAGAGACCCAAGATTGTGCAGTCTTTGTGTTTCGCCTTTCTTTCTTTCTTTCTTTTTCGCTTTTTAGTTGATGTTGCCGGCTGATAATGGGAAGCTGATTGAAAGACCCTCCCTCTGATGCCCCTGAAACCCCTACTATCCCGAAATATGCACCGCACCCGTGGCCGTCTCTACTGATGATGATTTCTTTTGATGAACAATTTCCAAGGGACAGACACAATGGAAAGGCCAGCAGCAGCAGCTTGCTCAGCTCTCTATATATATTTTGTATATATACACTAGCTACATTTGCATCCCAAACAAAGCTGCTTTCTTCCGCTTGTTTAAGTGATTCGGTTTTGCTAGACAACAGAAAAAAAAAGTGGAAATGCGAACAACAAAATGACGCGTTTATGTAACGCCAACACAAAGCTAGCAACAATGGCAATCAATGGTCAACAAATGAATCGCCAAATGAAAACATTTTATCAGATTTCATATTTGCTATTATTTCCCTCAATGCACTGAGAAAATAATAAGTTGGGAAAAATAAGAGATTGATTAAAATAGCAGAACAGAAGAAGTGATTGTAAATTTTGGTAATATTATAAAGAGTATCTTTTATTTTACCAACCAAAACAAGTAATATTTAAAGAATTTATTGAATCAAGTTCCTTTTCTCTACGTGGTTTTTATCTTATCGTTTCTGGTGAGGCTTATGATATTTCTCCAGCACTCCTTTCAAAGCCAAAACACTCTCCTGACATTTTAATAAATTGCCCTTGCCACGCCTGGATTTTGTCTTGAATTGACTATGGCGTGGGCTCTGAATCGCTGCCAATGGGTTAATGAAGAAATGGTACCGCCAAGCCTTCATCTGCTGGTCCCATTACCATTAGCACACTGGCTCTTATGGCTCTTTCTCTCTGCCTACAATTTCTTATACATGTTCGCTGAAATTATGAGACCTGATGGATCGCTCCATGAGTCATTGTGCATTCGCTGAAAATTTGTCACGAAAACCGCGAATTAAGGGCAGATGTTTGGCGAAGGGGGAATACTCTATCCATAGGAGGAGTGAGTCATTGATATAAAAAAGCAATGACAATTGGAATTTAATATAAATAATGCATACAAAATATTTAGAGAAGTTGCATGGGGAATTTGATGATTGGGTTAGGATTCTAAATGAAATTAAATTAGATAAGAAATTACATTTTCTGGATCATTCAAAAAACTTTTAATAAAATTATTCATGCTTTCATTGAACTCTACTACTGTGAACTTACAGCTCTAATCATTGAAAATGATTTGTATATTTATAAAGTTCATTCAAATGTTTTTGAATGATTTTTCCCTGTGGTTTCTGATATTAAAATTCTGTAGAAATACTCAACGGATATGCCTCCAAACGACTGTAGAAGTATAATGTACAAAAAAATAAGGCAAAAAATATTACATTTTTGTTTTCAATTATTTTTCGTTTGCATTTCGTCGCAGGCGAAGCGAACGGAACCGCTTTATTGATATGCAAATAATTTTTGTTCGCCGCTTACTTTGTTTTTATTTTTATTATATTTTTGTTTTTGCTGGTCTGTTGCATTCAACAGTTGTGCCAGCGGGTGACTCAGTCCCGGGGTTAAATGAATTTGTATGGCAAATTTGTATTTTAGCTAGGTTTTTTTTGCGCCTGCCTTGCTATCTTATCGCTATTCCTCAGACTTGCGCTGCCTTATCACAGGGGCGAGGGAAATAAATAGAAAATGTGAGATATGACCAGTCTCTCTCTCTTTCAGCGATATATGTTTCCGTCCTCGAGCTGGTATTCCACTGATTTTGGAGAAGAGCCCCAAAAAAAAGTATGCCAAGTTTGTGTAATGTTTGTTCTCCGCTCAAGAAATCAACTTGACTTTGCCTTGGGTTCTTGTGTTCTTTATTATATCTTGGTGTTTGAAGAGGAAATATGCGGGTCCCCTTACATATACTATTGGTTAAGCCATAAAGAGCATACCATACCATATCAATGAACTGATAAGCACCCGAATGAACTCCAAGGTTTCTCTTTAAATGACACTTCAAGTGCTTCGGGACAGGGCGGAGATTAAGTGCAATATAGATTCATAGGAATTCTGTGGCTCACACTGTTTGTATTTGTTTACTTCTGTGTTTGTTTCGCGTTCTAAATTGAACTCATGAACAATCAATGCCTTTGCTTGATTGAAATCTATGAAATAGGACGATGAATCAATATTCACGAGCATAGATTGATTTAACAAATTGCGTAAGCTTTTTATATATTTTTTAATAAATAAATTTCATTTATAAAGCTTATAGAGTTCATATTTTAATTTTGTATAATATTTCCAAGCAAACCTTCCCCCTTTTATTCAGTCGGATTAAAAATAGATTTCAATTTACCTATTTACAAATGGAAAATGCATAGAAAATGCATAGAAATGCCACTTCAATCAGCTGGACTCTCATGACCTCCCGTCGGTTTTCATCTGGCTAATGCACAACTCATCAGCTGCAATTGTTGACGGGCGGATGGTTGGTTGTAGGGGCCATGCCCGACTGCTCCTAAACACTTTCCATCGTAAACTCTTTGGAATTAAGCAGCGAACGCCTCAACATATTGCCACACAAATCAAATGGGTGGCGGGCGAGGAGTCTGATGACGGGGTTTTCCATTGAAAATTGCGTTTGGTCAGCTATTCATGCTTCGGTTGCCTTCGGCTGCACTGCTCCTGCTTGACGTATGCATACAGTTCAGATGGGAAATGCAAATGTAAAATGCATTTGATGATGGTCAAGGGTGAAGCGATTTAAATTGGAATGAAAACAATAAGGAACGTAAATGGAAATGTAAGATTAACGTGAATTTTGAATGGGAATGTCGAAAAGGAACATTTATGTATCATCTATTTTTGTATCTTTATCATATCGTATATTTTATTTGTAGTTTGCACCGATTAAATAATGACTTCTAAGTGTATCCTGTATACAATTTCAAATGGTCACTCGTGGCAATGACGTCACCTGGCCGTGACTTAATCGAACTCGAATGTTAATGCCTCTCTTTATTTATCGCTCTGCAGTTTTTCACCAACGATAAGGTTCGTTTCCCACCATTATCACTCGGATAGGCCCACTGATAACAGTGATTCATTAAGTATCACAAACTAGAAAGAGGGTACTCAATGCTCCTGCTATTTTTATTACGGCTTTTCTCTGTGATTCCCCCAATTAAAACCAATTGAAATGCAGCTCATTTGGCGACAAGCGAATGAGTTTAGTGCCTTCTGCCATTGACACGCAATGTGCGCCCTTGAACTTGAGCAATTGCCTTTTTGTTTGAGGGCCAGCGAAAGCTCATAAGTCAAGGTCATCGGGGTGTGCTCAAGGTTCAAGGATGTGTGTGTTTGCTTGGGCACAGAAATGAAATAAAAAACGAGAAGAAAGCTAGAAACGAGAAGGCAAATATTGACTTGTGAACGTCGTTGGCAGAATTACTGCGGTTTTCTTGTGAGCTAAGGAATTGGTTTTTGAAGTTGAAATGCAGGGGTTGCCTCCATACAAAGCAATTATAATGAAGCTTGGAGAATAGCCAAAAAAATAACCTTTGGAATTTCAGAGCAGCTGATTTGGATGGGAGTTTTTTATGTTCAGTCATGCTAGGACACCAAAAGAATTTATTTAAGATTATAGGACGATGATATATAGTATAAAAGTTATTTAAAAAATATTTGTTAAAGCAAATGATCGTAGAAAGTATATAAAAAGTAAGAAAAATATATATTTTTTATAAAGTTATCCCTTTAAATAAATGTACTGCAACCTACGACCCTTTGCCAATCAATATCCAAATTGCCAACGCTTCTGTATCTGCCGTGAAGCACTTAAGCCCCCCACCTTGTTGCCCCAAATAAAACAAATAAAGGTTTTAACCAGGTCATGCCAGTTTCCAGCTGAAAACCCGCCCCCAAAAGGAAAGAAAGGAAAAAAAAAAAAACCAAGCTGTCAGACAGGTCAGCAGCTCCATTCCATTAACTTAACTGAACCAAACTGACGCAGTGTGCCTTACTTATGCATGTGGCTAACCCCTTCTTGGCTTCTCCCCCTTTGGAACTTTGGGGAGTTGAGCCGGGCCGAGTCGAGTTGCGTTGCATATTCAAAAGTCGAACTCACGCAAAGGCAATTTACCGTTTACGGTTCATGGCATCTCCCACCGCCGCCAACATCGCACCATCGGATGGCAATACATTGAGAAAAATTTTAATATGAAATTTAATTGCTCAATTTTTAGGAAATACACACAAAGATCTTGTAAAAGGACCAGCAAAAGGCTTGAATATAAACAAGTGACTAGATCTAGTTGAGAATTATAGATCTTCGAGCTTGGTTACATTTTTTTACAGAATTTCGGAAGTAGAACCAAAGTCTATAACAATTGATTTCTATTATATATTTCATATGTTAAAATACCTAAATATTTTGTATATTTAAATATTTATTCTCAGTGCATTACCACAACCAAAAGCAATGGAAAGAGTAAAAAACAAAGCAGCAAGCAAGAAGACAAACCAAGCAAAACCGAAATTCAAAGGCAGCCAAAACTGATAGTTAAACCAATTAGCATGTTCTTGTTTGCTCACCTCTGCTGAAGGAGGGACAGGGGGTGGTGTTGGGAGGTGGGGTGATGTCTTCACACACACTTTCCTACACCTACACGACGAGGTGTTTGCTTTTAACGGGCCTTTTTGAACTTTGGCCGCACCCTTGGCCACCAACGAAAATGCAGCTGTTTACCGAAACCGGATCGCTGGTAGCAAGTAGAGCTTACCCCGTTTTTTATTATTTGATAATCTTTCGAATGCATCAGTTGAACTTTATGTTGAAGGGGAAGAATTGTGAAGAGAGGGGGGGATAGCTACAATGTTGGTGAGGTAGCTGGAAATTACTAAAGTTTTTATTACCATGTGAATGGTAGAGGGGATAAGGTTGCTGAAAATGTTTGTAAAATTAGTAGTTTTTTATTAAGTGTTTTTTTCGTTAAATATTAATATCTTAATTTAGAGATGGGGAATATAATTTAGAAGTATGGTTACATTTATTTATATTTATTACTAATATAAGTGTGATTTATAGTTGTCATTTAAAGTATTTCATAGTATGGTATTTTGACCCCACAAAAATACGTATTGTTAGGAAATGCTGAAATCTTATTTTTGAACGCTCGCCATAGGCCCTCACACCTTAACCAGTTTTCGGGCCATAATATTTAACTATCCAGTAACTGATTTGCATATCTTTATGGCATACTTGATGTGCTGTTTGACATTGGGGAAGCTGACGACCGACGACTTTACAATACAAAACCCAATCTGATCGGAACGATCACTGATATTGCATTATTTGCTGAGTGCAAAGGCAAGTCCACCCACAAAACCATGACGACGACGAGCAACCGCCTTCTGCCGCTGCTGTCATGCGATTTTCTCCGCTTTTGACACATTTACACATTTGGTTTTCCCATTCGGCGCTCTCGGCTCAGGCTTTTCACACGATTGCGACTCGGCGCTGCGTTTCCTCGCTTTCCATCAGTTGGTGGCGGCTTTCCAACAGTTTTCCACACTACAAAAAAAGAATTTTAATTATAAATTTTTAGTAAGATATGTAGAGTTTTAAATAGAATTTGATGGGAAAAGAGATATTATATAAAAAAAAAGAGATTTTGTGATGATATATTGAGAATAATAATAATCTGTAATTTATTGATTATAAAAGAGTCTTTTTAAAAAATATTATTTGGTGTTTCAAAAAATATTAAACATTATAGTATATTTTTTATTAAATATCAATTTATCTAGAGTCACAATTGATGCAATTTCTTGCCGTGACGCTTTTCCAGATGCGGCTCATTTCGCTGCTGCATGCCGCCCATTCTTGGGCCCCTCTTTCAACACATTCTCCTCCATTCTGTGGTCGGTTATTATTGTTATTCAAGCGTACCCATCGTTCGCGCATATGAGCGAAAAACAAAAAAAAATAAAGAAAAACAAAGAGAAAAGCGGCAACAAATCGTAAAGCAGGAAGATGAAAAAGTTTGAAAACAAAAACCGCATTAAAGGTTCATTTGGCTGTCGCTTTGTTTGCCTTTTGCCGTCGCGCGTAGGTTAAACAGTGAGGCTGAGACTGTAGCTGAGAGATGCTTAGATACACGGCTAATTATTTAGGAATAGGTACTCAGATACTTGGATACTCAGATACGAAGGGGCCAGACGGCAGCCGGCTGGCCTAGATACAAATTGGCACTCAATGGAGATGATAGCGTGTCACGAGGTGTTGCAATAATTTAATTACTTAGAACTACAAAGAGGGAAGAAATTAATTTATTAAAAAAATATATATTTGTGGTTAATTTTTTGATATTACTCTTTTGAGATTTCCCTTTTAGAAACCTTGAAATTCATGAGTTGCTTGCCATCTCTAGTTGTCATTTTTCAGGCTTTTCTTTAAAGACATTTGACGTTCCGTCTGAGTTTTTCCCCTCTCCTGGTAGCTTTTGCTGCAGCACTTTTGCCACTTCATCGCCGGATCTCAGAGACGCAGGCTCGGGTTCGGGTTGGGGCTCTTGCTCTTGGGGAACTGGAACTCAAACTGGAGCTGCGGCGACCAAAGTGAAATTATTATTATTCGCTCTTGACGAAACGGCTTTGGATTCAATTGGCAGCAGCAGCAGCCACTTCAATGCTGGTGGCCCCCATCCATGGCGTCATTAAAAGAAATGTTAAGAGCTGATTTGAAACGAGCGTGGAAAATGGAAAGCATTTTGAGACGCTTTAATGCCATCAAGAGATCAGCTTCAATGGATGATTTTTACACCCATTAAAATGTTGTCTAACAGTGACAATTTCGACTTTTTGAGAAGGAAAGAGAATAGTGTATTCATTACCTTAATGTTTAAATTTCTAGAAAATTCTTCAATGATTTCTTTAATTAAATTTCCAAAGATCTCCTAAGACCCTGAAGAATGTAGTTTATTATGACACTTTTCACTTGCCATCCAAGACTCTTCTTTGGTTTTCTAATTATTTCATAATTTCCGAGATGGAACGTGAAGTGGAGTAGTAGAATTCTTATATGTTACGTGAAGTAGAGTAGCAGAAACGCAATTCCCCACAATATACTGACCCACATACAGTGTTTGAGCTGTAAAAATTAACCAACATCACGTATGTTGTTACCGAGGAATTTATTGTTATGTTTTCTTTCGTGTTTTTTTCTCTGGCCTAAGCCAATAAGCGTTTCCAATGTATTTATGCCGTGAAGAGCCATCGATACTCATTCTTTATACGTTTCATTTGGTAGACAAGGTTCTAAGCCAACCTGAACACTTTTTTTCGTCTTTGGCTATAGGGTATTTCCATCACTCACACAAGCCATCAAAAAATTGGACACGACAAGCACTTGGAATAAAAAAAATAGAGAGAGATAAATAATAAACTGAGTCAATCGTGCGGGGGCAGCAACCTCCAAAGCCAAATAAGTTGAACATTGTTGCTATTTAAATTTGTTGACTTGTAGCGTCAAGCTGTCGCCTTCTGTGACTTGGGATAAATATAGTTTATAATACTGGTTTTTGTTGTGTTTTTTTTTATATAATAAAATGTCCCTCAGTCATGATGCTCTTATTGTTTTCAATATATGAGTCATGACAAATTGGATTCTGTTTGGGCTGCAGATGAAGATGAAAGTGGGTATGAGTTTTATGAAAATAGTTTATTCAAAGAAATGGTTATCAAAAATACACATAAATCAAGTCTTGTCTGGACCTCTGTCACTTTTAGTTTATGTAAATAATATTGTATTTCTTATCTAGATTTTTGACACCCTCATCTCCGTTCACGACTTTTATTGTGGCTTCTGTTAATTTTTGAAGTGGATACCATTTTCAGTTATTATATAGAATACAGTCTCTTGACTACCAAGCAAGTGACCCATATACATCATGAAAGATTGTTTGATTTATTGATGGATAGGATGTCTCGTTGGAGACTCGTGATTTGTCATCGCCCACGACAGAAATTGTTATTCCCGGTCCGTACATGGAGTGTCATGTAACTTTTACTTTTTCAGCGGCATAAAAAGACAAAACTGGGGAAAAAAGCAAAAGGCGAATGTCACGTTTTGGAGGGGTATGGGAATGAATTGGATGTTAGAGTAGGTTAAACGTTGTGTAACCCGATACGATTGTAAATATTTGCACATGTCATGTGTGTATGCCATAATTGAGTAAGTTATTCTTCGCGAAATCTGGCCTTTTTTGGCTTACAAAGAAATATTTTAGAATGGGTTTCTCAGCAAATGTATGTCTTACCTAATAATTAAAATAATAATTAAATATCTAAAATATTTACTTCCTAAAATATAATTGTTATAAATTTTGATTAAGCCTTAACATCCTTTTCTCCACTTTCAGTTTGTGCAATAGTCGAATACGAGTACGCGGCCAAGGAGCCGGACGAGCTGGATCTCCAGAAAGGTGCCATCATCCATCGAATCAAGCAGATGCCCGGCGGCTGGTGGCAGGGCACCTTAAAGTCCAATGGAGTCACTGGAATGTTTCCGGATAACTTTGTCCGTGTCCTGGACTCCAACATCAGCAGCAATGGCAATGGAAATGGGAGTGCAGACCACAGCGATGAGGGAACATCTGTCCAGTTGAGGTTCGTTCCTTTGGATTCAATTTTAATGACGCAATTCCTAGAATTTACATGTTTTTTTGCTCTCTCTCTTCAGGGACAAATCCGCGACTTCCAACCGCCGCTGCAAAGTCATCTATAGCTACACACAAGTCAACGACGACGAGCTGACGCTGGCCGTGGGTGATGTCATTGAATTCCTAGGGGAGGTGCGTACACATATACAGGGTCAACCCAGGGGGGGTGGGTGTTGCCTGCTACCCCCATTTAACCTATTGGGCCAATAGAAATTGAAATTCGTAAGGCACTGAGAGAAAGCAAAGAACAGTTTAACAATTAAATACAAAATTTTAAAGCCTCTAAGTAATTATTTAACTGTAAATAGAAAAAATATTTAATTATTTAATTTTTTACTCATGAGTTTTGGTTGCAAAATAACCTTTTGCATTTCTCTCTGTGTATTACACTCGGCTCGTTTTGTTATTTTCACTCATTGTTCCACTTGGCTTTCGGATTCATTCCCATTTAGGTCGAGGAAGGCTGGTGGCGCGGTCGTCTGCGCAGCAAAGTCGGCGTCTTCCCTTCGAACTTTGTGCAACATATCGAGCCGTCTCCTATTTTGGCCTCCAAACGGCCGCCAACAATTGGCGCCACGGTGACCACATCATCCCTAACGGCCAAGGCGGCCAATATAGCCAGCAGTACCAGCAGCAGCACAACCACAGCCGGCACTGCCACTACGACAGCAACAGCAACAACAACATCGAAGCAATCGACCAGGAGCAGAGGCACGGCGGCAGCAGCAGTCACATCAGCTCCGTCGGTGGCGGAACCAGCGGCCATAGGATCAGCTATCGGAACGGGTGCAGCCGGCGCTGGTGTTCCCATGCTGCCACCGAAGCCCCAGAGGGAATTCTGCCGGGTGGAGTTCCCCTATGCCCCCCAGAACGATGATGAGCTGGAACTGAAAGTGGGCGATATCATCACAGTGATCAGCACCGAGCTGCCGGACAAGGGATGGTGGCGTGGCGAGATCCGGGGCAAAGTGGGTGTCTTTCCCGATAACTTTGTCAATATGCTGGCACCATCGGAAGGTGAGTTTTTCCCCACCCGACAACGGGATTTCCCCTGAAACTATGTCTCCACTTGCATTGCATTTTCAGTTTGGTTTTTCGTTTTCTGTTTTTTTGGTCTGTCAAGTTTGTTGTCATCAAGCCAATCCACCTCTCATCTCAATGCATTCCCTGTCTCTTTGTTTATTCCTCTTAATTGGAGGCAATTTTCCCCCCAAAACGCATCGGCTGAAAACGTAAAACCGAGTCGTTAGACTTGGAAATTGATGTCGTGACGTAGCCATCATCCGGGGCTGGGATCAAAGTCAATAAACGTTTGTTTTGATAATTGAATTAATTAAAAAAAGAGACACCAAAGCCAAGCCCCCTCCCCACTCTCCAGCGAATGCGGGCTGCTGCATTTTCCCTCGGATCGTTAGTTTTCCATCGTCTGTGCAAAAAAAGATTTTGATATGACTTAATTGCCAGTTGCGAATATGAATCAGATAGCTTTTATTACCGGTGTGTGTATAATGTGATTAGTTTTAGCAGGCGATTTGTGGACGCACAATCTTTTTTATTTGTTTGTCTTAGAGGTTTTTTTTACAAGGCTTTTTAGTGACAATAAATATGGAAAGTGAGTGTAACAATGATATTATATAATTATATCCTAAATTTGGTTTAAGAGAAAGAGCTTTTCTATACTTCATATGGTTTAATAATGATTTAATTGAAAGTCTTAGAGCTAGAAGTCCCCAATTTATTTATTTTAAAATTATTACTCAAATGCCTTTCTATACTTTACTTAAATATTTACCACTTTAGCTGTCTTAAATCCCATTTATTGAAACAGAGTAGCTAATAGGACATACTTATGGTCTTAGATATGGAGTTCCTAATAGTATTATCAATTTTATGGCTAGTTTAGTTGTCCCAATCGAATCGCTGCCACCTTAGGTACATCACATCACATCCATTACACGCACCTCACAACGCACCACGCACTTTTCAATTGAAACATTCGGTTAAACCATATCTTTAAGATCGTTTTTCCCCTCCTCCTCTCCAGTTTTTTATGACTTGCGTTTCGTTTGAAGACTTTTTTATTGGACACTTTTTTCCTGACGTTTGTTTGTTTCTTTTTTTTTTTTTTCCTGTCTACCTGTACCTCGTATCTCTGTTTGTTTATGTATGTACACATTTTGTATATTATGATGACTCCATGTCGTTGGTCTTTCTCTGTGTAATTTTTCCTCAACACTTTTCTCTTCCTCTACTTCCCTTTTCTTCTACTTGTAACTCTCTTTCTCCTATACATTTTACGACTTTTTCTACAATTTTTCGGTGTTTGATTATGAAATGATTACATTGAAACATGTTACAAAATATTTTTAAAAAATAATGAACATGGAATTGAACACGAAAAAACTATTGATCTACACTAAAATTCTTGGAAAACATTGAAAATTCCTAAATATACCGAAAAACACTACAAAATATTGATAACACACTAATAAATATGCGAAATATGGAAAAAAAACCTCTTCACGACTCTGATAACACCAAACATTTTGAAAATATTCGAAAACGACTGAAAAAATTCAAAAAAACACTACAAAAATACTTCAAAAAACTGAAAACACTTACACTTTACACTGAAATAAACGGAACTGCATGGTGCAATATGCAGCCCCTCCTCCCCCGCCCCGCCCACGTCCTCGTACTCGATCCGGAGTGAGAACCGATGCCGGATCCGGCGTTATAGACCCAGCCGAAGTCCGTATTCCACCGCGGACGCAGCGCGGCGGCTCTTTCGAGTTCTTGGGCGCGCGTATGGCCAGCTTTATCACCACGATTTGTATGTAAACGAGTTTTTCCAGTAGGCAGCAGTCCGAATTGCACCTCTGCCTTCCCCCCTGTCCTCTTTTTCCAAGCTCCTCTCCCCCTTTGCTGTGGGACTCTTGAGTTTTCTTGTTTTTGTTTTTCTTTTTTTTTCGGCCACTTTTCATTTTCCTTTCTCTGTCTTGGCTCGGCTTGGTGCCTCCTTGAGGCGTTTTTGATATGAAATGGAAAATTGCTGCCTTGCCCCCTCTTACTGCTGTTTGCTGCTTCTTCTACGTTGGCCATAATTTCTATGATTTATATTTTAGCTTAGTTGCATACTCTATAGCTTAAAAAGGAGGGTATATGGATGATGATTGGTGGTTTACAGAGGAGTGTTTTTGATTCGAAAAAAGTTTGAAACTATTTCAATGCATTTTTGGATTATAAATTTGTTTTTAATTTAATAAGAAAATATACTCTTTTTACTTTAAACATATTTGTTTAAAATAAACTTTAAACATTTAAACTTTACACCTTTATTACTACTCTGAGCTTTGTTTTTAAAGCAAACAAATTATTCACAAGTTGATAAATATTAAACAAATGTATTTAAAAATATAATTTAATCTCTTAAAGCCTTTGCTTTAGAAAATATATAAAAATAATACATGAGTGCCTTAATATCTTCAAAATGATCTTATTTTTTTTTTCTCAAAAATTACTTTATAAAATCTTATCTGGTAAATCAATTAATTTTAGGCCAGGGTATTCAATTATCCCTATGTGGTGACCTCTTTTTTGTGGCGGGGTCCCTCACTCATCTTCCGCTGTATTGCTTTATTTATTTGGCTTTCCTTGGCGCTCGCAATGCCAGAGGCACAAGACTGCATCCCGGGGATTGGGCGGAGCAGGAGCAGGAGTTACTTGGCTAGAGCCAAATAAAAGCGCTTTGTTTACGATCGGTTTTTGCTTTTCAATTTGGCGTTGCATGTTAATGTTTAGATGCCAGAAAAGTTTGTTTTGTCATTTGCATCGTTTGGCAAAATAAAGAAAAACTTGTTTGTTGTTTTGTTTGCTCGTTTGCGCTTTTATTCGCCTGAGTTTTCCCCGCATTTTCCGAACGCCTTGCAATTTGTTGTTTTGGTGGAAAAGTTGAAATATTATCGTTAATTAATACAAATTATTTCGCAGCATACTTTGCGGTTGCCAGTGGAATTTGAGCGGTAGTTTTTGTTGTTGTTGCTGCTGCAGTGACTGCCGTTTGAGCTTAGCAAATTTATGCTTGGCATTTAATTTTTGCTTTGGCTTTTGCTTTTGTCAACGTCGCAGTTTTTTTCCACCACCTTCGACACTTGAGTAGCAACACCAAAGCCGAGTCTAAAGCAATACCAACAACAACACCAGCAACATCATTAAAATATACAACAGTTGTTGTAACTGGTTTTTTCGTGGGCTTTGTTTTTTTTAGTTTTACACGGAGAAAAAAGATAAAATTATTAATAAATGTTTTTACAGGCTTAAACAAAAGAAAAAATAATATTTCTGAAGGTTTTTAAGCTTAAAGTTTATTAAGAATTAAAAACGCATTATTTTTATAAATAATTTTAAATATTTTAAGTCAAAGAGGTTCCCAAAATGGTTAATGGTTAATGGTTAATGGTTTTTAGGCCAATAAGCTGTTTTCATGTATATTTTGTTTCTAAGGGAGATAGGAACTTCAAATATTTAATTTTGTACAATGGTTTTTAGTTAAGACAAAGTAGTTTCAATATTTACCTAAAGAGGGAATACCTAAAGAGAGAATATAATTATATTAAAAATACATTTTCATCTACAAATAATTTAAAAGAATAATAATAATCTTGTATTTAGGAAGTGAAAGTGACTAGAAAAAGTATGTTCCACCTCCCAAAATATCTTACAATGAAAATAGTGTTACTCTCCATTTAAAGTCATTAATTATAAATATTTAATGGTGTTCTCAAACCTCAAAAAACCTGTCAGGTAAAGGGCTATTATAATACCCTTTCTCTCTGTGTAAATGGCTCTTTGTGGTTACACTCTTTGTAGCTCTCTTACCTGCCACTCTCTTTGATCATTACAGGTGCTGCTTGGTGATCATGATCATCTTCATTAGCGGCGTTTATCACAAGGCGCGCGCTTCGCTTGTCTGAAGTGTTCCCCTCCGCTGCTCCCTTCCCTTCTCCTCCCCAAAAGCCAAGCCCCCTTTGTTTTAGATTTTTAGTTTATCAACAAAGTTGCAAGAGAGAGAGAGAGGCAGGTAAAAAACAAAAAATAAGTTAACAAGAGAGCCCGTTGCTCTGGCGAGCGTCTCAACATTTTTGTTTTGTACCTTTGGCAGCGTTTTTGTTTACCTTTTTGCCTCGTCGGTCTCAGTACGATTTGATTTCTTGACCATTTACGTTATTGAAATATTTTCTGTCGGCGCGGCGGCGTTAAAAAAAGAGTAAATTTTGTTCGTTTTTTAAGTTCTTTTTATTACCACTTTTCGCTTTGCGGTGCGTGTGCTACAGTTACCGTTCATTCTGTCGGCTTTCTATATTACATTTCTTTAAGTTTTCCTCTGCAATTGCATTCGTCATTGTTTTTTAGTGATTTGCCACCTGGCACAAAAGAAAATTATCCAAATAGAGAGAAGAACTAACTGCTTTGGCGCCTTTTTTGGGGCGGCGCAACTCTTTTAATTATGTATTAAGTGTCAGCCAGGTGTAAATTAATGATTATAATTTGCTGCGTGCTCCGCGTAAATGTTTCGGATTCAAAGTCATCATTAAGTCGAAGCTGGCAATGCGAGTTCGTTGCTTAAGTCTTTCGTTTTGGGTTGTGTGCGTGTTAATGCGTCTCGATATGTTCGCGTGTGTGTGTGACAGCCGTTGGCAACTAAAAAAAAAAAAAACGAGAAACAACAACGCGGCCATCATAATCATAATAATGACAATCACCCAATGACCACAACACGCTCAATTACTCAATGCTTAAAAATATCAAATTCGCGCTGCTCTTTTTTTTTTGTTTTTTCCCCATTGCAAATTTCATTTTATTTTGCGGCTCTGTGTTTTGTCATTAAAAGCAGTGAAAGTCTTTGGAGCGGCGCTCAGCTCGCTTTTCTTTTTATAAAAAAAGCATAAAACTCGACCATGACAAAGGCAATTCTTTGGTCGCTTAACTTCCACCTCTTCACAGAAATCTTTTGGGGTACATTGGTTTGTCCGTGGGAATCGAAAGATTGATGGGGTGTGTCTAAAATTGGGCATACTTGAGGCTTCAATTTCGAGTAAAAAAGCTAATAAACATCGAGACAGCAGGCTGACCTATAGATGACATCACCAGAACACGTAGGATTATAATTAGACATGATTGCTTCAGTTGCTCGAACTAGTGGGAGCTTTCAAATTTATAAAAACAGCAGGAACAAGTCTGTGTTAAGTGGGAATAATTTTTAAATCCTAAAAATTAAATATCTTTGGCAATCAATTTTCTCGAAAGACACTACTAAATTTTACTCTTTTATCAAATTAAAACTTTATTTTTATAGTAGAAAGCGCTTTTTGCTATATATTATATTGTTAATGTTATTAGGAACAAAATTGCTATAAAATATTTAAAATCCGATTTTTCTATAAAAACTTTTGGAAACTCTTAAAATCATTGTGTAGAAAGTTAAAAAAAAATTATATTATATTTTGTAATTTTAATAATATTGTTCTTAAATGAATTTTTATAATTTTTTAATTGAGTTAACTTTATTCTTCATCTAAATTCTAAATATTTTTGTAGATATATAGCCAAGATGTGTATTAATTTTGTAAGGCAACGAAATTCTAGTATATTAATGTTTAATAATTTAGGTAAACATTAAAAAGAGCATTTGTAATTCGTTGCTTTTAAACTATAGCTTTGAGTTTCCTGTTGGCTGTTGCCATTTCTTTGGGTCTGACCTTTACACATTTTAAGTTGTTACTCAATAGTTTTCGTTGGCTTCACTCTTCTTTGGTTTGGCTTTTTGGTTTGATTTGACTTTTGTCATCGCTGCCATTTATTGGCATTTATTTATGTTCGTCAGTTGTCGTTGGCTATTTGCCGTTTGTTATTGTAGCCCCGCTCTGATCTGCTCCTACGCCTCAGACTCCGAGTCAGACTCAGATTCAGATCCAGCTTCAGCTCCAGCCTTAGTTGGGTTTGAGCTTGCCTTTGGGTTGCGAGTTTGTTTGGTTTTTTTTTCTATTGTTCGTTCGAGTATTATTTCCCTGAGCGTTTCCACATTAGTTTTATTGACATTTGGCAACAAGTTGTCGGCACAAAAACCAGTTTCGAGCTGTTTCTTGGCTCTCAGCTGTTCTCTGCCCAAGATGGTTAGTCACGGACTGCCTCATCTTGAATACGCGGATATTTGAATTGCAGTGGATATCGGTAGGGAGATATAAATGAAGAATAAATATATATTAAATTAGCACATTTATTTTTGAAGAAATATTTTACAAAAAGGTGTTTTTTGATTTTGAAATTATGCTGATTTAAAGATCTTTTTATAATTTTTTTTAGGCTTTTATTATAAAAATTTTTATAGAAATAAAATTTTAAAGGTTTTTATAAATTTCACTTAATTCTTAAAAATATATTCCATTGATTTAAATTATTTATAATTTTAAATTAGGCTTTAAAAATATTTTAAACAATAATCTGCTTACTTAAGCGAGGATTAAATTAAATTATCTGGGTTTAAGGGTGCTCTAGAAACACTTATAGGTTTTAAAATATTTTTAAAAATTATAATGAATTCCGAGAAATTTTTTTATTATTTTAATAGTTTTTTTTAATCAATATATATAAATTTTGGACAAATAAAGTTGACATAAAACAAACTAGCCAATTTAGTAGAATTCCGGATTATTTTGAAATATTATTGATGAATTTTACTCATGTCCAACGCCACTATTTATATAATAAAATTCGGCAAAGTTTTATTTTACACAAGAGGGGGTTTTTTTTGACCAAAAATTAATTAGTTAACATTCAGGTCAGGTCAGGCGTCTGTCGTATCTGCTAGCCGATATCCACTGTTGGTAAATAAAACTAAACCGTTTGCATGCCAATTTCCAAGTGCTAATTGTGTCCACCGACTCTAATCCGTGACTCTGTTTACCGTCTTGCAGTTGCCCCCATCAACGAGCCGCCAGTTGCCACGACGCAGCCGCAGACGCAGCGGAAGATCGGGAACATCAATAGTACTGCCAACAGCACCAGCACCAGCCACATGACCACGACAAATTCGAGCAACTCCAGCACCACCACGGTGACCTCGCAGCAGAAGGAGCAGCGCGACCAGGTTGGTGGCAGCTCCTCCACCACATCGAAGGTGTACATCAAGAAGACGGGCAGCAGCAGCAATAGCACCACAAGCAGCACCACCACCAACGCCTCTTCATCGTCTTCGGCGGGTCGCAAGGAGAGCTTTGGCTCCCGAGATTCCCTTAACGACATCCTGAGCGAGACGGGTCTGCCCACCGGCAATGTGGCCGCCCAGCGCAAGTCGCTGGAGAACAAGAACCTTGATCTGACCAAACCGCCGGCAACTGCCGTTAGTCAGCAGAGGAACAGCACCAGCAACGCCTCGGGCACGGTAGCCGCAGGACTGGTGGCTTCGGCGCTCAACAAGAGTCTGGAGAATATGGATGAGAAGGTCAAATCACCGCCACCACCGGTGCTTAGCAAGAAGCCGAGTGTGCCGCTCAAGAAGACACCCACTGGAGGTGTACCTGTGGCAGGTGAGTACTGTACTTTGGGGTCTTATGATGCATTGCTGATGGCTCAAACAATTACGAAAGATATTTCCAAGAGTCGACTCATTTCTTCTTTGTCGTTTTTTGATAATGACTTCCGGAATTTATGGTTCGGTGATATCTTATCGATGGCCAAGCAATGCAGCACAAAGGCAGGCCACATTAAACAATAATAAACACATAAAAATCGTTACTAATGATACCTTATTTATCCTCAGGTAATCTACTTGGCGGCAAAAAGAAGAATCCCGATGGAAAGCTCACCAGTGCCGTTTCCCATGACCTGGCAGATGGTCTTACTGCCAGCAAGATGCTCACAGGATCAAATCAACTTCCAGACGCCGGAGCAGCTGGTAACCTGGTGATGCGCAGGGCAGCCACCATAGCTGTGGAGGACACAGACTTTGATCGCGTGGAGCGTTCATCAATCCTCACGGATATGCGACAGGGCAGGGTTAAGGCCCCGAAGCGACGACCACCGTCGGCGGCCATCAATGTCCTGGGCGAGAGCAATAATAACTTGGTGTATGTCAACGGCAGCGGAATGGGCGGAGCGGGAAGTGCAAGCGAAGAACTGAGCGAAGATGGGGGAGCGGGTGGAAAGACCACGGCGGCCACAGCCTCCTCCGATGACAATTCAACAGGCGAGGAGCCACAGCTGGCCAAGCCCAAGCCACGCGAATGGGAGAAGAAAAAAGCGCCCTGGATGGAGGAGCTCAAGGCCTCGCAGGTCACGCGAAAGAAGACCTCGCCCAGTGTGGAGCCACGCGGAGCCTCGGTGGCCGAGCGGACATCCAAGCTCTTTGCCGCTGATCAGGCTATTATCAGTAGCAGCAGCAGTACCACCACGAAAGTGCAATCCTCGGCGGTGACATCCTCCATGTATGTGGAGAATTCAACCAGCAGCAGCACCACCACTTCCACAACCACCAACGATGCCATCATGTCCCGCAGCCTGACTGCCGCTGCCAAGGCAGCCACAGCGGCGGCCAGTAGCGATGAGGAGACAAAGGCCACGCGGCCAAACAGTCTGTCCATAAGGAATCAGCGGAGTGTCTCTCCGCTGGTCAAGAGCTCCAATGCCAGCAGTTCGCAGTCGCAGGAGGAGAAGCCGCCCAGCCAAGGACTAAATAACCATCATCAGGATGGCTCCGCGAGGGTTAATCAGCTGGAACAAAGAGTGGAAAAGCTGGAGGGATTGGTGCAAAATCAACAGCGGACCATCGAAGAGCTGGTAAATGCCCTCAAGTCCGAGGCGGAGCGCGTGAAGATACTGAGGAGCGAACTGGACAAATACGCGCAGTGCGTGACGCAAGTTTGAGTCCTTGATTGTTTTTTAGCGTGCTAAAGAAACTCTACATTCCCAGGCCCATAGAACGTAGAACGTAGATGACCGAACCCAAGACAATCCCAAATATCTGTGCTCTGTGTGTTCTGTACTTATATATATATACATATATCCTCCAGAATGAACTACTATCCCAGAACTGGTGTGTTGCGATCAATCGGTTTTTGCATGCCAAAATCGTATTTGTTTCGTATTTCATTCCCCACTGATATAATCCCTGTATATCTGATATATATATGATAATTTCGATAAGTATTTTTTATACATTCGTACATTCGGAGAGCGAACAGAAGCGCAAGAAGATGACAGACATTGTGTGTGATTTCCTTTTACTTGAACGCTTCGTTTCGATTGCGATTTGTTTTGTTTATATACAATTTATGGTTTATTTTTTAAAGATGTGTATTAAAGTTATGAGTAAAAACTGTACTATAAACTATATACTAAACGAGAGAAATATATACAAAGTTCGATGGAGTCGAAGATGATGATGATGATGCCTAAAACTTAAGCAATATCCAATAAATAATGCAAAATAAATATTTCAATGTTTTCTGAATGCCTTTATTTTATTTGTGTTTGTTGTTCTTTATTATTTCCCAACTGACTGATATAGATAGATAGCCATATAGAGAATTCCACATATCTAATACCGGTTAAATGTATACTAACCTCTTTGATACACTCTATCTTTTTTTATACAAACAACAGCAAGCAAACGCGTCGCGGGAAGTTCGACAATTGGATGTTCTAATCGCAGATCATTATTAATTGTTATCTGCTTGAGAAGATTATATATCCTGTACAGAATGCATTCCTCTTTTCGTTTGTGATAAGCCTCCTGTATAACCATCTGCTAACTGTAGTTTAATCAAATCAAATCTGCTTAGCTAGCGATTCCCGCAATTCTCTCGATTGTTAGCAAAATATGTTTCGCCTTTTTTGTACCGCTTAAAGTGTAAATATAATTGTAAATTAAATATGGGAAATAAATATGAAATAAAAGTTTCTTAATTAGAAAAACAAGTGGTAGTTTCTGGCTTTACAATTTAAACTGGGAAATTTACACAA
>JAEIIJ010002296.1:0-32769 GCA_018904815.1 Drosophila ogumai
CAATCTGCAAGGGTATACAAACTTCGGCGTGCCGAAGTTAGCTTCCTTTCTTGTTAATTTAAAATCCAAAATAATCTAGAGCTCTCAAGAAGCTTTTTCAGCATAATTGCATTATCTTTTAATGCTAATTAAATAAGAGAAATAAGCTATTAAATAGTACTTTTTGTTCGGTGTACACAACCAAGAGCCAAGCGTATGTAAATATGTATACAAAGAGCACCACTCTCCTCCACTGTTTATCGGTTGAAACTTTTAGTGTGAAATAAATCTTCCGTGGACACCCAGCAAACATCAATGATACGGATTTATCTAATGCCGGAGATGGTGCCGCTGCTCTGATTGATGACTCCTCCTGCCAAAGGCAGCGGAAACATATGTATAAAATAATCTCCGATCGGTGGATGAAAGGATGAGGTTTTGCTCGGTGTCAATTAGAAATTCATAATTTCGTTCGGCCACACAAAGTCCAAGAAAGTAATTGGATTTGGCAACTCAATTTGCAGCCTTTGAACAAATAGTTTATCTCAGCCGAGTGTCTCGGGTTAGGGCAACCCTTGAAGCTCACTTCACTCCGGTTCAGTTCGGATGAAAGGGTGAAGCTCCTAGCCTGATTGCTTCCATTGTCATGGAAATGGAAGTGGGAATTGGTATGGAAACGGGTGTGGGAACGGGCCAAGACCCGAGATTAGGGGCTCTTTGGCTCGTGCAAAGTTTGCAATTGAGTTGCGAATTAGATTATCAATCAAAGTGCTCATAAAAACGCCAGGGCTTATCGCGGTCAGCGCTGATGGGTTGCCGCCAAAGGCGCGAGCTCCCGGCCCCTGATCGTAACTCTAGGGGGCTTCTGGCCGGAATCCCGGACGACATTCGGCGGAATGAGTTCATAAATCTATTTTCGGGCCCAAAGCCCCTCAAAATACACTTGATGGGCAGCCATAGAGAACTCAAGAACTCTCCACATACCATACATACATATATTTATAACCAGAGACCTCTAGACCGTTATCTGGTGGGATGACACATTCCATCCAGGGCCGATCGATACCTTGGCCCTGACAGACAGCGACGGCCGTAGGCTTTGCATCGTATCCAATTAATCAGTCTCACCTTTGGGTACGTCACCAGGCCGGGCAAATATTTACACATAAACTATAAAGCATAAAAAAGTAAAAGTTCAGCCCCCTTCTATTCGCACCTTCAGCCCCTTCGGCCAGATTGCTATCATGTGAGTGCGATAAGCTCTTTTATGACTATTCCGCGTCAGCATTCAAAGCCCCAGGAAGCATGGCGACGCAGGGAGGCCGAACCTGTGAATACCCTTTAAATTGCATGGCTCTAAGCCCTCGGAATCAAGGATTAAGCATACAAAAAAGGCAGCTTGAAATGTTCAAAGTTGCAACTTATTTTAGGGGATTTAAATGCATTTTTCAATATTTGTTCAATCAAAAAAGAAAAGTGCTTTTATAAATATTGAGTTTATATTTTATAGTAAATAAGTTGGTAGAAAACAAATATTTATTTAAATGCAGAGTAATTTTCGGCTATATTATCTAATTATTTGATTTATATTTTGTTTAAATTTCCAACCATTTGGCGTATCTCTTTGCTTTATTTAAACACAAAGAAATTATATCAAAAATCACAACAAGGCAAAGGCATTAAACCCAGGTTCAAACACCGCTGCTATCTAAAAAAAAATTGATCGGAACAAATAGATAATTAAAAGAGGAAAAGTGATTAACCTGCAGCGAAATAAAAGAGGATTGCCAAAATAAATAAACTGCAGTAAAGTTTTATATGTATACTTATGTATATCTATAGAAATAAGTAATTAAAAATACAATTAAACTTTATATTTGTGCTATATAAATTGTAGAAAAACTTTACATGGAAAGTAGACAAAATAAATAGCTTGCAATGTTTGGCTTTGCCACCCACATTCCTTGAGATACTTGCAGCCCTTCTTGAGACATTTAATGTTATTGCATCTGTGGGCTGAAGCACTAAGCTAATATTCCTCTTCGCCCACATTTGAATATGCAAATTGTTCCTGCTAAATAATTCCCTTTTTCGGGGAAAGAGTGCCTGCGGCATTCTGTAGCTGAGGAGCTGATTCCGATTCTGCTCTCTGCTCGCCTTACCCACCGCCACCTTGTCTATTGCGATATCAGTTTTAATTTGGTTATCGCACACACACACACAGCCAAATAGCAGCACTCACAAGGAGGCGTCGCAATCAGCAGCAGGCCACCACTATCGGCCGGTAAATAAATAATGCTTAATGCCAAATTATTGTCAACAGAAGTGGCAAGAAGTGTCGAACAGCCCGCGACTTGCCATTCGGTCTGCCATTTGGTGGCACTCAGTCAACAACAGTCATTCGCGAGGCGACATTCCGGCGGGAAAACAACCATACCCGTACGCCCAGCCATTGCGTATACGTAATATTGGCCCATGGCTATACATAATTTGTGCGGAAATCTAATAAAGCGGCCGTCGATTATCAATCTTGTCGCTGAATTGCACGTGGAATAGACTCTAGTGGAAATCGCGAATGGTGTGGAAAAGTTTCGCTGATGAATTGTCATTCATTTCGGCAGACGAGTGACTGTCGTGCTGTGGTCTATCCCCAAAAACCCACTTGCAGCAGGTGTAAGCTATAAGTAAGCCCCAACCCAATCCGCACACATTGGGGTAAATCTACTTTAAAATATAAAGGTTTAAAAGTACAAAAGTTTGCTTTAAATACTCGGCAAATGAAAGCTTTGTGTGTATTGTTTAGTAATTTATTTTTTGAAATTCGCAAAAATAGTTTGTGTAAATAGTTTTCCCAGAAAGAAAACCATTTTCTTTGTCCGAGTGGTATTTATAGTTAATAAATTGTAATAATATTCGCATCGTTGCAGCTTTACTGAGCAAAAGTTTTACTTTGTTGAAAACGAATTATATTTCTAGTTGTGTTTATATTATATTTAGAACTAAAAATACTTTTATTTAAATAGAAAGTCAAAAATATTGAAGAATTTGGTAATTTTTTTTATTAACTTTTGCAACAAAGTCAGGATTACCAATAAATATACGTTTCCACACGATTCACTGAATAAAACATATGATTTATAAGTTGGTTTACTTATTTAAGTATGTAAGGTTTTATTTCACTTAAGACGACAGTCATATAAATATTTTTCTATATTTATTAAAATTTTTCCTTAGAAAAAAATCACTTTAAAACTAAGAAAATCTTTTTAAATGTTAGAGACATTATTATATAGAAAAGTTTTGCTATATTTATGGCAAATCGTCTTATAAACAAGAACAAAAAATCCACTTTCAAAAGTAAATGGCCAAATTTTAAGTTATTTTCCTGGTATTAGGGAAAATTTGTCTTAAATCTAGGACGACTTGGCATAGGCTCCTGTTTAATGCCGAATTTATAAATACACGAACCAAAAGTGGCTTATTTAGGTCAATATTTGGTAAATTTTTGTATAATTGCATCTTAATAAGAAAAACATTAGAGAAAGTAAGAGATTAACTTGCCTTACCTTAGTATTTTAATATTGGTTGCAGGTTGCAGGTTGCACCAAGACACGCACTATAAATTTCCCCAATCTCTGCCTTAATAGTTATGCAAATTTAATTTGCTGACATCAAGAGAGACTTGAATTATTCTCATACTAACTGTGTTAAAGATTTCAATAGACTTTCCGCTCAGTGCCTGAAATATTCACTAACTGGCGTTGCCCTTCCGTTTGATTGCAGCCGACCGACCGAGAGAGCAGCGAAGCCATTAGACAGCAATTCGATACAATGACAGCAGTTGGGCCGTACCTCCGCCTCCATCTCCATCTCCAGGGCGAGTGCCAACGCCAGTGACCAGCTCCAAGGATATGCGAAGGGTGTGCGTGCCCCGACCGCCGAGCAGGGCTTAGTTGGGCAGGCCCAGAACAGGACAGCAGCCGGAGACAGCTCCTCTGCGGACGCAAGCGGCCGATCCATGGCTGTCAACTTGCAGTTGAATAATTTAAGCGCCATTTATCCATCGCTCATGTATGTGGCGGCCTCCTCCCTCGCCGCAGGCGGCCGGGGACTGGGACTGGCAGGATCGGGGCTGCCGGAGAACATATCCATCGTTTACGAGGACCTGCTGAGTGCGGCGAATGGAACGGGTGGGGGAGCGGCAGCGACAGCTGGAACGAGAGCTGGAGCAGGAGGCGCGACGGGACTGAATGTCGTTCTGCCGCAGGGTGGCCCCAATGAGACCGCTGGCGGCGCCGCATCGGATGCAGTGGATGCTCTGACAGAGGCCGGTCCCACCGCTGCCGTGACCACATTTAATTATTACAACGAGTCCGCGGCGGCAGCGGAGTGGGCGCACTTCTACGACTTGGTGCTCTCCTGGCAGGGCATCTGCCTGATTGCCGTCTTCGCCACCTTCATCGTGGTGACCGTCATCGGCAACACCCTGGTGATTCTGGCCATCCTGACCACGCGTCGCCTGCGCACCATCACCAACTGCTTTGTGATGAGCCTGGCGGTTGCCGACCTGCTCGTGGGCATATTCGTAATGCCACCCGCCGTCGCAGTTCATCTCATAGGTGAGTTTCCCCAGTTTGGTTAACTCAGAGTGTTCCTTGGGGCTCTGTGCCGTGCCAGGGCCATTAAGGTGCTTCCGTGAAAGTAGGCGGCGTTTGCTGGGCTTTTCGCGTGATTAGAAGATGAAGATGCCATTCCGGTAAATCCCTCAAAAAATTGCTAACAAAAGCTTTGTGGCCAAAAAGCACACAGCGAGAAAAATATGGCACAAGCTGTTAGCTTTAGTTAAAATGCAGTTTAAATATAAAACAATGATTTAAATTGGTTTTTAAATTAAAATGCATATTTAGGAAATTTATAAAGACATTATTTTATTTAATAGGGATTTTGTATATTTTTTAATAGAAATTTTTACTTAGTTTTTCAAGGATATAAAGAGATACCTTCTAATATTTATTAAGATTTTAAGATTTAATATAAAAAAAACTTCTCAGAAAAAATAAATTTATAAATAAATGTTCTATAATTTTAATTAGATAATTATTTTCAAAAATTAAGATACGAAGTTCTTTCTAATTTTATACAAAATATATTTAAACAGAATTTATGGAACTAATTATAAATTTAAGTTTCTAAAATGTATTTCCCTTAGGGATACTAATTCCAAAATTTTAACGTAAGGATTTATGTGCGAGAAATTAATAGTTTGCATCATATATAAAATAATATTAAACAAAATAAAATATGAATATATTTGTTCGATAATATAGATATTTCTTATTTTCCCTTATTTTTGATATTTAAAGAATATTTTTTATTTGATATTGAGGTCTCCTAAGATTCTTATGCGCATTTAATTGATGGTAAATTCTACAATATTAAAACGAAAATAATTTTATTTTTTATTTTATTTTTTAATCAGACATTTTTTGCAACTCCAAGTGTAATGTAACAAAGTAGCACGAATAGAAATAAGAGCACGAACGCGAACAGGAAGAGGCGGGGCCTTGCCGGCATATTTATGTAAATGCTGCTAGCTGGAATATGCGAGTATGTATCTCTCTCGCCTTATGGATTTGTATTCTTTGAACCGAAAGAATTTCTTTCATTTTTCGCCTTCGCTTTCATGCGATTTCCTCGACTGCAAAAAATACAGGAAAAAGTAACGAAAAGCCTAAAAACGGGGCACAGCATTCCCGAGCCTCAACTTTGTGGCATTCTTTAAAGGCAAACGGCATGTCGAAAGTTTGTCATAATCATCCGACCCGTTGGCAAATCGGGCAAAAAAGAGAAATACTCGATGGAAAATAGTTGGCTTGTCGTTGGTTAGTTTTGCCTCTGAATGGGAAATGGGCCAAGCCTGAATTCTCGTATTATCTAGGCCCAACTAGCTCCTATTAACCGAAACTTTGCTCCCGTGTATTCTTCCGTTTTCGGTAAATTAAAACCACTTCAGATTTGTAAAAGTTTTTGGTAAATCCCTGCTGCTTCGAGGTAAACAATTTAAGGAGCCTTGGCGCAAATTTTACGATGTTGTTCTTTCGAAAGTTTTCATTATAAAGTTGGCTCGTAGCCAGGATTTGGAATTAACACGGCCGTGTTATTGTAATAAATGGTATTTCAGTATTAATTACCGCGGCTTGGCTCCAATATTGGATTGCTCGGATTGCTAATCTTGAAACAGGAACCAGGAAACCATGTGGCCAACTGCATCCTTAACGTTAACTAGAGCAGGGCAATTTCGTCCATAATGAGCTGGCTGCTCTCTGGCCTTCGGGTCCTTGGGCCTTTCACAAAAACAACTTTTCATTTGGCGCTCCGAGACCATTTGAGGGGCACTTGATTAAAAAATTAATCGGTTGACAGGCCGCAGACGAGGAGAAACTGCTCAAAGTGCCCACAAATTCAATGCAGGAGCTGGCAAGAGTTGAGCTGAGACTGGCCAAACCACTAACGGGGCTTATGTGCGCATAGGGTCAGGTTCGGGACCAAGCGTTGGCCCAAAATTTTCACAACTGGCCTGTTTAATTGGCCTTAGGTGAGGCATTTGGCCGAGAGACGCCCTGGCAAAATGTTGCTAATCAAATTGACTTTGGACCGGAATTTTAAGTTGCCGACAAAAGCTGGCGAAAGTTTTTAATTTGGTATTTTGATTGCAGGCTCGTGGCAACTCGGCTGGGTGCTCTGCGACATTTGGATCTCCCTCGACGTGCTCCTCTGCACGGCCTCCATTCTCAGCCTGTGCGCCATCAGCGTGGACAGGTGAGAGCAGCGTGACAGCGTCCCGCATATATATATTCCAGTATTCCCCCAAATCGTAAATCTTTGCATTTCCCCATCCATCCGACAGGTACTTGGCCGTGACCAGGCCGCTCACGTACTCCCGTAAACGGCGCTCGAAACGTTTGGCCCTAATCATGATCCTAATCGTCTGGCTGCTGGCCCTGGCCATCACCTGTCCCCCCATCCTGGGCTGGTAAGTGCACTCACACAAATATTTTCGGGTTCATTTGCACTCCATTCAAACTGAAACTCTCTGAGAACTGTGTGAATTAAGTAAAAGAAATTTTTTGGGAAAACAATTAAAAAAAAATAAATATATATTAATTATATTTTTAACTTCCTAAGAATTAAAACTATTAACTTTCAGTGCATTTAAATTCGTGATTTTTAGCAAGCAACTTCTAATTTTAAACGAAATAAAAGGGAAATGCTCAATTAGTTCTCCATCATCATTGCTTCATGTCCATTTAACTGTCAAAAGCCTGGATAAAGAAATTCCTTAATTTAATTGAAAGTCTTAAAGACCTTAAAATGTTGTCAAGTGCCTGCAGATAAAACAAATACAAGTAGGTGTCCATGGCATCACTTAAAGACCTTTAAACTGTCAAATTATCTCAGAGAGTGAAGTCATAAAACGTTGACACCTATTTGAGGTCCATTTGAGTGAAATTTCAGACAAATTTATTTGAAAGGCATGCAAATTGGAGTCCTTAGTCCTGCCTGAGTGCCAACTCCCAGCTGAACAAACCAAATATAATTAGGTGGCAATTGCCTTGGCTCTGTGCGCTGCACAGCAGCGGAAGCAAATAATTGAGGACTTCCTGCATTAGCCGACTTTTGTTGTAATTAATTGTATCTTGTGCTCATTTCCTGCCCTTTGCCAGGTACGAGCCGGGACGCAGGGACCTGCGGGAGTGTCGCTACAACCAAAACGAGGGCTACGTCATCTTCTCGGCCATGGGCTCTTTCTTCATACCAATGGCAGTCATGATTTATGTGTATGCAAGAATTTCCTGTGTCATTGCATCCAGGCACGACAATATGACCGACATAAGTGTTCACAACAAGGTAAGCACCGTCACCAGACCCAGACCCCACCTACTCCAACAAAAAGCACAAATACGGAATACGGAATATGGTGCGAGTGCAGCTGCAAACAGTCCAGTTGCCCCTGCCCCAAAGCCATCTCTATTCCGGCCCCTACACCCCTACACTTCAGTCCACTGCACTGCACATTGCACACTGCCTTTGCCACTCCCACTCCTCCTCATCGTCCGCCTCCTCCTCGCCGGCTTAAAGGCCACTCCACGTACGGCACAAACTGCGGCACGTTTGTTTCATAATTCCCAAACGCTAGGAGCTTACACAGATTTAAATGCCATATACCCTGGCCCCGGCTGCGGGTATGTCCCCACTTCCGTTTGTCCGGCAGCAGCCGTTGCTTTAATGCTCGTCATAATGAAAGTTTCCCTCCGTAACTTTGCCGCTTTATGCAGCCATTAAGCCCAACTTGCCACCATTGATACCTCACCACGACATATATGGGCATCGTTTGCCTGTTAGGCTAGTACCCTGCCTAGTGAGTGTGTCATTGTTTATTTAATTTTTATAAAAAGTTGCTTTACTTTTACTTTTTTCCTTGATAAAATGTTTCACAAAATGAATCTAAATATTATACATATAAGGGTATTTAAGCAATCGACGTGTTTAATTATATAAAATTCTATTCTGAAATGCCAACAAACATTAAACCGTATATAAATGTTTGTGCATGTGGCCTGATGTGTCAAAGTTTTTAGTGTAAAGCAAGCTTTAAATTTCCTGCAACTGATGTTGATGAAATATTTTTTGATGAAATATAAATACACCGGAAAATGTTAATAAAATAAAGAATTCGGTTTATAAAATACTTGGAAGTTTAAACAAAAAAGAAAACATTTAAAATACACTTCAAATATAAGCTTTCAAAAATTCTTGAATTAATTTGAATATCATTTAGAGATTGTGGAAAGTATGTATATAAATATATTGATTTTGTTGCAATTTTTGCCTGTGCTATAAATCGGTATTTACACAAATTTCTGTCTACACAATGGGTAAAGTCAAAAAAATTAAATACATTTTTGAATAATATTGCTAAATACAATATAAATCTATTAATTCTTCCTCAACATATTCAAAAGAGTCTTTAAATAAAAATAATATATTTTAGGGGTTTTTTTTGTAAAGAAATCCCTAAACCTGCCTGATTATTGGATTAATGACTTGATTATATACCCTTCTAAAAAAATGTTATCTGTTTTCCTATCATAATAAGTATAAAATCCCGTTCATAGATAGAGCACTTATACCCTCCACATCTCGTGACCACCCCTAGCCCCTTCCCGTTCGATTCTCCGGCACTTAACTTTTACCGCACATTGACTTCACCTAAGTTATTTATCATCCGCATTGACTTACCCGCCTTGTGCACTTTGCGTGTCTAGAAATTCAAGCGCTACACGGCAGCGGACGTGGAGAACGAGCTGTCGGAGCAGGAGCAGCACAGCTCAGTGGGCCAGCGGCAGCGGCAGGCCACATCGCGCACCTTCTCCAACCAGACGATAGCCAAGGAGCTGCACGAAATGATGCTGAGCGACAGCGACAACTGTGCTGCTCCTCCTGTGGCTGGCGGCGGGGCTTCAGGCGGAGGCGGCCCTGCAGGGGCTACAGGCTCCTCTGCAGGCGCCCACTGTCAATCGCTGCTGGCACTGCCCTCCGGCGGAGCAGCGGGCGGCGGCAAGAACGGGTGCTACGAGCTCACGCGACCTTCATCGCTGAAACGCACGTCCACGGCCTCGACGACCATTACCACAATGACAAGTGGCATCGGGCCGGGCAGCAGTCTCCTGGATGCCCAGTGGCAGGCCCAGTCAGCAGGCCAGGCGCCCCGGCCCCACAGTTTCCGGCACTCGCGGGGCCACCACCATCATCCGCACTATCATCACCAAAGCGGAGTGACCGCCACATCGGCCAGTGGCGGTGGGGCAGGAGCTGGGGCCAACACCACCAACAGCAAGTCGCTGTCCAACCGGATTACGTCGCTGAAGAAGGAGAACAAGACGACGCAGACACTGAGCATTGTGGTGGGCGGCTTCATCGCCTGCTGGCTGCCCTTCTTCGTCAACTATCTGATCACCCCCTTTCTGGCCGAGCACCAGGCCAGCCACATGCTGGCCAAGGCGCTCACATGGCTGGGATGGTTCAACAGCGCCATCAATCCGTTCATCTACGCCTTCTACAGTGTGGACTTCCGAGCGGCCTTCTGGCGCCTCACCTGCAAGCGCTTCTTCAGCGCCGGCCAGAAGCCTCAGTTCCCCACGAACACGATGTCCATCAGGCGATAGAGGAGCAGGGAGCACGGTGGGAGAGGCCTCAACCCGTCAGGCCCAGAACAAATGGCCAGCGCCTAACATATTATTAACATATTCATTAACTCTAGGTGTGGTCCGTAATTGCACCACAAGTCAGTCACCTGACCCAACCACCACCTCACCTAATCCACTGGCCATGTGTGTAATTGTTCTCTAGTTACTCCAGTAATTTATTTAATCGTCAGGGTTTGCTTCCAATTCTGGATCATTTTGCCGTTTAAGAGAGAGACGACCATCGCCCACTGGCAATTCCACTGGTTACGTTTGACCTTTAAGGGGTAGGAAAACAGTAGAGCTTCTCCTAAATTACTATTTTTTTCTAAATTTAAAGAAAGTTTTAAAAGTAAAGTAAATAGTACTTAAGGCAGAGTATTCCCAAATGTTTTGCTTTAATTATAAAAATAGTTCAGATCTAGTCAGCTGAAAGTTTATTAACAAGTCAAGGAAGTGGCTATCTAAGAACTTTTTAATATCAAGTCCAGGACCCTCAGAAGATGTCCTTTGTAGGCAAGCTCGACTGTTTACATGTACATGCTACTGCACCACGATTCCAAGGTATTTCTGCAGCCAGAATTTTGCATGCGGAACCCAAGCTCGATGTGGAAAATCTGATATGCGGCAGCACGTATCGATTTAGTAATTTCCGCGAGACTTTTCCGCTCGGCAGGCGGCGCCTCTCAACTTGCAACATTCGTTGGCAAAAGGCAGAATGTGGCTCAGACAGAGCCTGGCCAAGCCAACGGCATAGACAGTTTAGATGGATGAGAAAACTTGTTTATATGGCTCACCGAAATTGCGCACATTTCTCATACTCTAATATTCAGTGGCGTGCTGGGTCACCTTTTTTGCGGAAAAGGTGACCCCCAAACAAAAAACCTAACTGCCTGCCTGCGAATCGTGAATTCCCTTTTTGCCAACTTTACGAGGCAACTAACTCGTCCTATCGATTGCAGTATATATCATAGCTGATATCAAGGCGCCATAAATTCAAGAGATACGAGTTGATTGATTTAGGACTTGCTTAAATCAGTGGAAACCACTGGGCGGATTAGGTCGGGCATTAGCTTTTAGCTTTATCGGAATGCCAGTTAAAAAAAAAAACAGTTACTGTGATTTAGTTAATAGTAGAAGTCATCCCAGGCTTCTTAAAGAGTTTTCCCTTAGCCTTAACAGCGTGTCAGAGTGTAGCTAGTGTGTGTGTGTATGAATGGGTTGAAAATACCAAATAATTTTAGGCATAATTTATTCATGCCATCGGCAGCTTAGCTAACCCCAGGACCTAGAGCAGCAGTAGGGCAAGCAATCTACTTTTAACTCCATCCCTTTCAGCTCCATTTCGAAATCCATCCCCTTCACATTTGGCGACGGTGTGAAGTCATAAACGCAATCAAGCAATGCTACGACATAGAGATTAAGTCAGACGAACGCTCATCAGCATACGTACACGTTCCGTACTGTACTGTATTCATCCTCATCCTCATCCTCATTCTCCCTGCCCTGCCATCCCATCTCATAGCCCGTCAGTTCGTTCAATCCTTCTGAATTTCAGCTCACATGTCAGGCCTAACAAGTCAAACAGATGCTCCGGGTGAGAGAGTTTCCGACCCGTCGCAAGCAAACACACAGCGGATGAAGCTCCTCATGGCCCATCTATCATCTCGCAAAGCGAGAGAATCTCTCAGCCTCAGCCTCAGTCTCAGTCTATATCATATACATAATCCGCATAATCTGCATATATATTAATAGTTATGTGTGTACGAACAGCATTTTTTGGAACCGAACAAATAAATAGACAAATCGAAAAGACAAATTTCCCCAGCCCGAGGAGGGACTGTTGTTATTTAAGAGCTTTTCCACTTTTCCACTTTAAGGTGCGCCCGGGTCCTCCAATGAGACGGAGCAGCAGCCGAAACAATGGTTAGTGCGGGGAGCGTGAATTATTGATCAGTCTCAAAATTGAATTCACAACCAAAGTGCAGATATACTGTACTGTACTGTGAGTGTGTGTGTGTACTTTTGTTTATTTATATTTAACCAGGAGCCAGTCAGTTGGAGAATTCGAAGGAAAACCCCCGGAAAAAAACCCGAAAAAACGAAGCTGACTGCACGGTTAGAAAGCAAAGTTGTGTTTGGTGCGGAAAATAACCATAAATACGGAGAGCTAACCCCGCACTGGCTCTCCCTCCATGAATATTTCATTGAAGCTGCCGCCACATCCAGCTCTCCCAGGGGGGGGAAGCCCCATCTGAGCATCCTCTAAATGGAGTTTTAAGACTCTAATTGAGCCCGCGCCCAACTTGGATAACATTAATTGATCGGCTCCGCTTCCGCTGAGCAGGAGGCCAGGTTCCCGGGTTACCGACTTCACCCCAATTCCAATTGCGATGCAGAGTGGGCGGCACTTGAGGCGACTCACACGCCGCCCCGCCCACACGCCCAAGACAAGCCACCAAGTTGGCGACGCAAAACAAAAGAAGGCGAAATAAAACCAAAGTTCATTCGAAAAACATTTGCAGGGCATTTGTCATGGCAAGAGAGGTTGCAAAACTTTGCCTGTCCCAAGCACTTGTTAAATGCTCGAAAATATCGATGTTTTTGTTTCTGTTTTCATTTTTATTTTTGTATGTTTTTGGGCTCCCCCCACGAAATGAAAAACAAGTGCTTCCTTCATAACCCACAACTGCTGCGATGACATAACCGAAAAATCTTGGGCCAACAAACAACATTAGCCTAAGCACCCTGTCAGCACACGGCTATAAATAGGAGTACAGCCTGGCAGTCAACTCTTCCTGAAAGCCTCCTCCTCGTCGGTTATGGGTTCTCCTTCTCCCCATCTCACCTGAAGCCGCGGCCATTTAATTTAACACATTATGCGATATCAGCCAACAAAGCGACGGAAAGGTAAGTGCCTCGACCGAAACAACAGGAAAAAGGTATGGTCAATGGCCCCGACTGTGAAATACCCGGTGATCAGAGCTCTTTTTTATGTATTTTAGGGGAATTTTAATTATAAAGTTCCCTTTTATTTAGCACAGAAATCTGTAAGTAATGGAGATTCAGTTTATTCTGGGACATAGTTTATTTAATGGTTACAAATAGTTATATTGCCTAAAGCTCTTCTTTAAGGTTTAAATTTCATCATTATTTTTATTTAAAAATCTTTAATATACCTTAAACTTTAATATCTTTCTAACTCCTTTAACAACTCCATCAGCATTTCAGCTTACCTTTAAAAATATCTCAAAAGCTACCTTAACTCCAAGGATACCGCGCCCGAAAAGCCAAATTACAGTACACCCTATATATACTTATATAGAAAGTACGGAGTTTTCAGGCCGCTGACAGGGGGCATTAAGGAAGGCAGTTTCCGCTGAGCTCGACTCGAAAGTGAAATGTGACAGCGAAATGTGTTGCAATTCATTAGAGAGCAGAGGGAGGCGGACACCACCTCCTGAAGTCCTTTTTTTATTAGTCGCATGTGTGTGTGTGGGCGTCAGGACCCTACTGCGGGGGTGCGCGTATATGTAATTATGATGACCGCATTTTTTTTTCACGCCTTATTTCCAGCTAAATTAATGTAACGCCATGGTCCCCATCCCAGACCCAGTCCCAGCTGGAACCGTTAGTAGTCACAGTCTGACTTGGCCAGCTGGCTGATTCAGCGTTTCTTGTGCTTCCGTCTTCTCTTGGCCGTAAACAGCTTGGTGGCGGCCACCGGGTTACCACTTCCAATAATAAATCACAAAAAATGAAGTCAAGGCTGCGCTGGGAAATGCGCCACTCCCACTACTCCCCTGTAAATTGAGAGCTGCACTAAGCTTTTATCTCCAGATCTTTGAGTCGAGTGACTCTTAGTAAGGGTTATAAATACAGGGATATAGAGATATACTTACTTTTATATATTTTTCCATTTACTTGGCAAAAACACTGTAACAAAATCGAACATTGTCGAACATAAATCATTTTCTGTGAGCCGAAAACATTACCATTTTCCGATACACATAGTAATTTGAGTTTGGGCAAATCTTGCCGACAGAACACACGTACTACTCGTACCTTCATTCTGAAAGAAAAGACGTGTTCGGAAAATTGTGCATAAAAGTTTTGCGTGACAATTTATAGCTCAATGCCCACCCGAAAAACCGCTGTGAGTTGTGAGCATATTTTATATTTTCGCACACGAAATCCGAGGGGACTCCCCGACCTCCGCCTGAATAATAAAACTGCCTTCGAGTTGAACTTAAAGTTTATTACTACAATAGAACACTTTCGGCCTCTGGTCTGGTCGAGGGCTGGCCGATAGGTGCTTACAGAGATCCTTACATTCATCCAAGTGAACATTTATAAAGTACATAGTTGGGTACAAATATGATATATATATATTATGATACAGCTTTTTCTGGGTGTGCTTAAAACCTCCTCGAGCTCAAGTGCAGCTCCAAAATCCGGTCTCGCTTTAGGCTTAGTTTCAGTTACACTTTCGCTTTAGCTTGCGATTGCTTAAACATTAAATGGGTTGGCCGGACGGACGGACGCTGTGTACGCCTGCGGGGTCAGGCCGTGCTTGACCAACAAAGGACACGCCAGATATGTCGTCGGCAGTTGGCAGTTGGCATTTACTGGACTGGACCCACGGACTCACTCCGGCACACGCAAGCTGGACACACACACACACAGACACAACAAAGGGGATGTGGATGAAGCAGGACAGGAGCCTCATCATCACGCTCCTCTCATCCTGCTGACGGTCAACAGTTGCCGTCCTGGCAGCAACAAAGACACGCAAATACTATAATTTGTCTTTTGTTTCGTTCTGTTCCTCGCACAATCAACGCTCCGACACACAAAAATACTATATAGGAAAAGCTGGGAATCTTGACTTCCGGTCAAGTTCACTGAGTCCTGAGTCTTAATGATACTGCTATAAAGTGTCCTTGGTAGCCTTGATGTTACTCTCCAAGAAAGTGCAAGCGTGTTGCCACTTACGGGAGTGTCCTGTGAACAGCATTCTCCATCGAATCAATATTTACGAGAATAGTTTCTTGGTTCTTAGTTTAGTTTCTTTTATAGTAAACCGGCTTTGAGATGGCAGAATAATTAAATCTGTTAAAGACAGTATTTAGATAACAAATCCAGGAGGTTGGGCTTGGTGTGCTCAAATATTAATTTCAATTTTCAGACAGATAGAAAGGGTTGTGACTCCACCGACTAGCTGGTCTTCCCACCTTCTGAAACTTAAGCCTGACCTTTGCCACAACCTTAAGGATTAAGATAGTCAGGAAGTGGCCAGAACAGGATCCTTTTCTAAGAGAGCAGCTTAAAATAAGCCAGAGAAGTGTCAAGGTTGAAACTAGGAAAGTCACCTGATCTGAGCTTGGGTTCTAATAAGACCACTTACCATGGGAAACGGGATACCAGGCCAAGCTCCAGGCTAGCCACGGAACATGGCCAGGTGATTCGGCGGACGCTTCTGCTTGCAGATGGGCCGGCAGGTGAGCCGCCAGAAGGCAGTGCGAAAGTCCGGATTGTAGAAGGCATAGATGAAGGGATTGATGGCACAGTTGACCCAGCCAATCCACGTGAAGCCGAACATCAGGTCCTCGAGGACCGCGGGCCGCGGCAGGAAGGGTATCAGCAGATAGTAGACAAAGAAGGGCATCCAGCAAGCAATTAGGCCGCCCATCACAATGGTCAGGGTCTTGGCGGTCTTGGTGTCACGTTTCGTGGTGGACACTCGCATCGGCATGCGATGGGGATGGTTGTGGTGATGGTTCTGCGAGCCATGGTGATGGCCATACTTCTGCGACCCCTGCGAATGGGAGTGCGAGTGCGAATGGGAGTCCGCCTCCAGTTTCTCCGACACCTCGGCCGAGGCACCGCCCAGACAGGTGTCCGAGAAGGAAGCCTGGCTGCCCGTGCCCACGTAGTGGAGGCCAGAGGGCGTGGAGTGCATGCAGGGTCCGCCGTACTTGCAGCTAATTGCCGAGCAGTGGATGAGGGACGAGAGACGCGACACCTCGACCAGCTCGTAAAATGTGGGCTGGTGCTTGAACGTTAGCGTCTTGTCCGGCACACTTTTATCCGGCTGACACTTGGCGGAGCACTTGGAACACTTGACTGACGACGATGTCTGCTTGCCAGCGCCCGTAACCGTTGTGCTGGCAGTGACGCTGGCATTAGAGGAGGCAGCTATGACGGTGGGCGGGTCGTGCAGCGAGTTGAATCTCCAGCGGGACTTCCTGTTCGGCAGCCACTTGGTTGGCGTGCAGTGATAGTGCTCCGACTCGGAGATGAAGTTGTCGCCATCAACATCGTAGTCCGCCGTGCGCTCCGAGTTCTGGCGATGGAGAAAAAGGGAAAGGAAAGATGAACATCTGGGCACTGAGAGAAATATTTTCTAGCTAAAAGTAAAGTTAAAATATATTTAGAGATCCTTTAAAAAGGTTAGTTTATAATATGTGCTACTTAATTAAGGTGTTTTTGGTCTCGAATTGAGATACAAACTCATGTGTCTAGCTTGATTCCCTTTGAAAGATAGTAAACCCTGCTCCCAGTGCTTTTCAGGTTAGTCGAGTGGAGTGGTTGGTTAGTTGGTTAGATGGTGTGACAAGATAAATTTCAACGGATGGAGGAGCAAAGGACATGGTTATGACGATGGCAATGGAGATGGAGCTTACCGCATCGCGCACAATGCGCTGCCGGCGTGACGTGAGCACATAGCCAATCTTCACGTAGACGTACAGCATCACCGTGAGGGGAATGAAGAAGGATCCCATTGCCGAGAAGACGACGTAGCCCTTGTTCTGGTTGTAGCGGCAGTCCACGAACTCCGCCTGGTGCCGTCCCGCCTCGTACCTGCGAATGGCAAATTGAATTCCAGTTCGAATTGTGCATGTGGTTATGGGTGGGCTGTAGGATTGCGGGGTTTTCTGGTTTCTCGGTTTTCTGGGCCTGTTGTGTGGCTGCGTGATTGCGGTCGGGACTCCGACTCGAATCCAAAGTCTCTGGTGCTTTGGCATTGACAACTGGCTGAGTTGAGCCGTGGCAATCCGAATTCAAATCCAGAGCCAAAGCCAAAGCCAGCGGAGGCTGTCGGAGGCGGTCTTTATCCTTTTCTCTCGGAGTCCCTTCTGGAAGCCATTTACTTATGCACATTTCGCCCAAGATGGTCATTCAGCCAACGCAAATCGGAGCTGACTTTAAATCAATAAGCGAGGAAAACGGGTTAAGGAAGCCAGGGAGCGCAGTGAAGCTCCTGAACGGGAACTAGATCAACTAAATATAGAAGAGGTCCGGTTTCTTTGGGGGCTTTGGGGAAACAATGACAAATTGTCGCTGACAATGGAAATTTCCGGTACGGAAACCCACGATTGTCGTTGTCGCAACAATGAATTATCTTCCCCATAACCGTAAACGTATGTATGTTTTACCATAAAAGCTTTGCTATGATAATTATATTTAATGATATCAAATTATACCAACAAAACTATAAAAGATATATATACGGGCTGGCAAACAGGTAAGCTAATGAAAAATACGTTTGAAACAGTCACTTTCCAACGTATACATTTTGATTTTAGTTTTTTAAATTAAAATGGGTCACATCTTTAATTTGAGTGCTATTACTATAAGTAATCTGTTAATTATACCTTTCTGCCTTTAGGTGAAAAGAAATCAAGAAAACTAACTTTGGGAAGTCGAAGTTTATATAGCCTCGCATCATAAAATCACATATTTCTTTTTGTTATTTTAAATATGGTTCATTTTTTTAAAAAGTAATTAATATTGGTTTTTCTAAGGAACATGGGTAAATTGAATCAGTTGCTCATACTAGTCAATTATATATATGATTTAAAAGATTAATCATTTCGATTTTGATCTCTTAAGTTGAAATAAATAACAAGAAATAAACGAAAGCAATTTTATTGTTAAATAACTTTCATGTTTCTCCTAAGATAGAACATCGATTTATTAATTACATTCCCATCAATGTATTAAACATATTTATTAACTTTTTTACTAAATTCAGGAAAATTAAATAAAAATATTTTATTCCATTGAAAATAAAAACCACAGAAAAAGAGAAATAGTTAAAAAAAAAAACCATAAAATTTCAATAATTTGTGCTCTACAATATTTCATTTTATTTTACATATTTTTAATCTATTTCAAATCTCATTTCATTTGACATATTTTTAATCTATTTTAAATCTTAGTAAAAATAAAATAAAACAACATTTGGAAATCAACTTTGCTTGCAGTTTTTCATGGAATTTTAAATTTAAAGTATTCCCAACTGACAGCCAACTCCTTTCCCAGTTTCACTCTGTTCCTGTGCAGTGTCAAAACTTTTTTTTTATTTAACGAATTGAAATACGGAGAGCTGGGCAGCATCTGCTGCCCGTTATAATTGCAATTTTTCGCTTCCCCAGTAAGTAACGAATTTTCAAATTTGCCCAATGTCCTGCAGCTGTGGCTGCAGCAAAACCGACCTCAGCAGGTTTTAATGTGCACTTTGAGCCATTTTTTGGGAGGGGGGTCCTGCTGGGCCTGGCCAGGAATGCGATGCGTCAGAGAGTGTGTGTGGGTGTGCGTGTGAGAGTTGGTTAATTTGGGCGCCTCGAAGTATGCAGCGCCCAAGAGTTGAGTGTGTGTGGCTTTTGTGTGTGTGCGTGTGCCCGTAAGTTGGCACAAAGCAAATGCGCCGCGGCAAACAAAGTCATTAACAACTCATTAAAACTTCAATGTAATGGCTGCAAGAACAACAACAGCAACGACAACAGCAGCAACAACTGGAGCAATTACGTAATGTTTTTTAGGCGCAGCTGGAGGCGCAAATATAAATAAGCGCATGTATTCCGGGACCTTTCGGTAACACATTATCTATACTGGGCCACACACAGCCATTAGCGCCAAAAAAGAAAAAAAAAACAACAACAAAAAACAATAAAAACACGCTTTACGAAGGAGGCTACAAAGAGCCAAATTTGTCACGCCTCCTTCGGGGCAGAAAAGTGGTAAGTAAAGGCCATACGCAGTGCACACAGCAAAATATCAATTTCAATTTTAATGTCAACTATTTTATATCCTGTGTGGTTATGAAATGTAATAGCTGTGACCTATAAAAGTTTTCAGTAAGACTTCATTTTTTTTTAAGTTTTTTGCTTGGTAAAAATGGAACTTAATAACACAATTTTAAAGTCAAATTGCCAGCTTTCATAAGTTAAATCTTTTAATTAATATTATTAACTTTAAGTAAATACTAAGAAGGTAAATGACCAAGTTAACGGTTCATTTACGCCACTCTAAAGTTGTTTAAGATTTTAAGAAATTAATGAAAACTTTCCAACAAGTTTAAAATATAAAATATTTTTAAAATAAAGAAATATCAGAAATACTTTTCTAAAAAATTAAACTAAAACTTCTCTTCATTGTTAAAGGATTTAAAATCAATAAATTCTTGTAAAGGTTCTCAAGAAAAATAAGAATTAAGCAATTATTTAAGAGGGAGGCTCTACACTAACCCTTTGAAGCGAAATAATAACCAAGTTGATCACCCATCAAGATAATATTTTTCTCGTTGTGCAGCTGAAGCTGGAGGTGAATATGGAGCTCGCCAAGAGCCTTACTTACCAGCCCAAGTACGGCGGACATGTGATTGACAGGGCCGTTATCCACACGACGAGTATCATCAGCAGGGCCAGGCGCTTGGAGCGCCGCTTCTTCGAGTACGTCAGGGGCTGTGTGACGGCAAGATACCTGCGGAATAAAGAAGAGCCCAGAGCCCAGAGCCGGAGAGACGGGCAATAAACGCATCTGAGGACTACGGAAAAAAAAACACAGCGAAACAAAAGCCACGCAAACATATTGTTCCTAAAGCCGCAGCCAGCTTCTGGCGTGGCCAAAAGGCAAACACAGCACAGCCGGGGTCCAGGTTCAGGTTCAGTCTCGGCACCGGGTCCAGGACCGGGCTCAGCTGGATCAGCTCGACACGGTGCCGGAGCCACAACACAAAACTTGGAAATGCCATTAAAATGTAATTGAAACTTCCAACAAAAGCAAACGGACGCAGGGACAGCAGATGGAGAAGCCAGCCAATCCCGGACAGTGTCAGCCCAACCCAATCTTTGCCATTGTGGCGTCGGACACTCAAAGGGTATATGCACTGGCAATGGCCACGACAACGGTCATGGGGCAATAAAAACGTCAACAAATAAATTATTCTGCACTGTTTTTGCACCTTGCCTTGGCTTTGGCTTTGGCTTTGCCGTTGGCTTTAGCATTCCTGCTAAGGGCTATGGCCATAGCTATGACATCAACGACAAATTAAGAAATTAGTTCACCAACTCACCTGTCCAGACTGATGGCGCACAGGCTGAGGATGGAGCCGGTGCACAGCAGGATGTCCATCGAGATCCAAATGTCGCACAGTATCCAACCAAAGCGCCAAGTGCCTGCGGAGTAAATATTTGTCGGGTTGAGACAGAGACAGAGGGAGCTAAAGCGAGGGCTGTGCTTGTCCACCTGGCCGAGATTATGGTTAGCATTACAGGGACATTTTATGCCCTAAGCCATATTACAGGATATTATTCCCTGGTTAGTTTGAGGTAACAATGGAGTTGGCTTACACTTATTGACCCTTGATTATGCAACCGTAAAACTTAAAGCGCGGGCTTGGTGTTACATTAAGTTCTATTTAAGTTACTTATTGGAAATACTTTCTTACAATTAATTTTAAAATTGTTTAAATCTCTGCTAAACTATTTAAATTAAATTGTTACATTTCTTGTTTTTATTTTAATCCACATAAATCGAGTCTCAACTTTCATATTCACACATTTGCTCGGTTATAGTCTTGTTTGTGTTAGGCGAAATTCAGAATAATTTTATAAATTAATAATTTTTCTTTGTTTATAATATTTAATAAATAACATAAATAATATTTTTATTAGAAGACAGTCTAAGGCACCCAAAGATCCTCTTCATAATCCTTGCAAAATAATTCCCAAAGGGCAATGGCTTTTTCAATTATCTTCCGAATATTTAAAGGTAAAGTTTCCTATTTAAAACCTTTACCAAACAGCAGATCTCTTAATTCCAACCCCTCACTATCTAATAAAGCCCTGCAAAAACTCACAAAACACTCTGATTTTCCTCAAAAAAAAATATTATCTAATAAAGCCTCAAAGCTTTTCAATGGAATAATAATAAATCACGGGCAAGATGTTTGCAACCGAAAGAAACTCGCAATTTGTATACTTTTTGCAAAGTGAAATTGTATAATTTTTTTATTGTATAATTTTGAATCGGAATCGAAGAAATGTGCTCTGCCAGCATCAGATTTGAATAAATGTTTACTATACGCACTTCCACCTTTTGAGGTCCGTCCCGAGTAGTAAACACTTGGCCCGCCCCCGGCCGAGTCCCGGCAGAGCCATAAATCTTGATCCGTCGATGGGCACTCACCTGTTACGTAGAGGAGCACCGAGGGAGGCATCACGAAAATGCCCACCAGCCAGTCGGTTATGGCCAGGTTCAGCACAAAACAGTTGGTGACGGTGCGCAGTCGACGCGTGGTCAGCACGGCCAGGATGACCAGCGTATTGCCGACGACTGTGACTAGGATGATGACCAGGAAGACGGCCACCGCCAGTGACTTGGGCCAAGCCATGCTCACCAGGTAAGAGTTCATAGAAGGCACCTTGAGTGTGCTTGTCGTGGCAACAGCTGATGCCGCCCCAGCTCCTGCAGTAGTTTCCAGCAAGGTGGCCGCCGTTGTCTGGATGAGGAGCAGCCCGCCATCCGCCGTTGTCGTGATGTTACTTGTATCCAGAGTCAGTGCCGTGGACAGGAACTTGGAGTAGAGCACAAGGGGATGCTGGTCAGCAGGGCTGCTTTCCGGTGGCTGCACTAGCGGCATTCCTACGGCTTACTCAGACTCTGGGGGTGGAGCGGGCTAGCAGCGTATATCCGACATCAACAAATTGATTCTGCGTGGGAAGAGGGAGTGGGAGAAGGAGGGCACTTAATCAAGCGGCAACACAAACTGGGCTGGGTCCCAGTCACGGTGGCGTCATTAGAAGAACGCCAGACGCCGGGCGGAGGAGCACGCCGGAACAGCAGTCCAGCAGACCGACCAGAAGTGCATACAAATAATGGAATTGCCTGCGACCTTACACAATTTCCAATTACGGCCGGACTGTGGCCACATAAATTGCAATAAGTAAGCGTAATTGGCCTTGGACAGCACACGAACCGAAACACAGCGGAGCGAAAGTAATTAGCGCCCGTAAATTATGCCGCGGCGGCGCATGCATAGTCCGCAAAAAAATTTAAATGATTCCCAATTAATATTGCCATTTACATTTCAATTTCGGCCAATTACGTTTCCGATTCCAATAGTCTCGGCCGGGAAACTAATATTTCGCGTTCGTAATTCGGAATTCGTAATTCGCTCTGTTTATATCGCTCGCGCCCGTAATTCGGAATTCGTAATTCGCTCTGTTTATATCGCTCGCGCCCGCAGGCTGGCGCAAGTTTTGAAATAAATAAATCAGACACACATGCTCCATGCCCCCCTTAGGAATTCCTGTGGATGAGACCGGGGAATCTCTCTTGGCTGGCTGCTTGGCTAGCTTAACGACCTTCGATCGGATGACACTACAGCGTCGAATCTCCGGCTCTCTTCCATGTGAAGTCTGCTCGTCCGCACCCGAATAGCAAACAAACAGCTTGAGTACACACTTCAGCACCGCCAATACTCAAAACTGCATCTCTCGAATACGTGTATATCTCACAGAACGAGTATCTCATGGATACACAGCAAATAAATGTGTGCTTTGTGGATCTGGTGTGTGGGGTTTTGGGTAATTCGCAAGGAATTCTTATTAGTTTATTTCATATTTTTTGTCATTGAGTGTGAATTTGATATTCTCATTTTAATTTAGTTCTTTGGAAAAGAGAAAGGTTCTAAAATTGTAATTGTGGTACGGCACACTAGAGATTTGAGACCTTTTAAAAGTTGTCTAAGATTATAAAAAAAAATTTTGTAAGGTAGCAAATTCATTGTACATTTGTTTTATTCTTATTAAATTTAGCATTGAAGCGTATTAATTTTACATATACCTCTTCTAAAGGTCATTCAAAACTCTACTTGTGTATAAGAGTGTGAAATGTTACCTATTTAAAAGTATAGCTTACTGTTTTTAACCTTTAAATTCAAATCAAAATCTTAAGAATTATATGGAACCACTTGAAAAGCCTTTAGTGATCTCTGTATGTATCTGAAATCAATTTAAAAAGTTTCTAAAACTTTGCAATATAATATTAGTTAATTTTTTTTATAAATATGCACTTTTATGTTGTATAAACTTTGGCACTTTAATAATCTTAAAGCCTAATGTTACTTTTTATTAGCAATTATTATTTAGAAATATATTATTAATGATTAGAAATTCAGTTTCGTGGATTTCAACTGCTGAGCAAACCCAAGCTTAATATAATACTACCAAGATTATGTTACTGAAGATATACATTTTTCATTTAAGCTAAATTTACTCTCATCTTATGCCGTATTTTTTCACCAATAGTTAACGTTTATGCTTCCATTTCTGCCAATCGCAAAAAATTCGAATCGATCCTGACGAGAGTCCACATTATTTTCCGTGTACACTTGCATGTCGCGCTGCTTTATAAATAGTTAAGTGATTAGTCTCCGGCTTTGCACAATGGTTCCTCGATGGAAACGGCGTTAATGCCGCCATTTGTTACCCAACGATGGGTGGTTATAGGTCACGGAATCGAACTGTATCGCGGGATGGAGGGATGGATAGGTCGCTGGGTTGGGTGGAAAGGTCGATGGATGGGTGGCCGCCCGAAAAGTTTCTTATGCACACGCAGAGCTGCCTTCGCTGCTGCTGTTGGCACGCGTTGATTACAAACTGACAGTTGGCTGTCGGCTGTCGTCCCCGTCCAACCTGAGATGCTGACGATGCTGACGATGCTGCCCCCTGAACTGCCACCCGCCCGCTGTCCGCTGTCCGCTGCCCCGCTGACTGCCGCCGCTGAGCGGAATAGTCAACGTAGCGTATGCGCGATACTTTTTCTCATCTTTTTCTTGCTTCTGTGCTGCCGATTAAAGTACACATAAACGGCGGCAGGGCGAACATTCCTGCGCTGCCTTACATTTTTTATTTCAGTCTGCTGCTGCTGCTGCTCGCTCTTTCGTTACTTTTCGCAGTCTTTGTTGTTTCATTTTATGATTCTTTTGTATTTATTTTGTTGCTATTGTTTTATCGCGGCACACACACACACCAGCACACATTGCGATTTGTTTGGAAAATATTTGGAAAATTCTGATATAAAATTATACGGAGGGGCCGCCGAACTGACTAATCGAAGTGGGGGTACCGCGGATTAAGTGCAGACATAAACGTCTGCGAGTAGGAGTACGGTTACGGCTGCATTAGATTCTCGCACGGTTCCCTCTATGATTCATCAAAATTTGACAATGCCATGTCCCAGACAACGAGCCGCGGATAATGTCCCATAAAAAAATAATAGAAAAGGTAAACTGCGCAGAGGTAACAGCTGCCAATGAACCCGGGATGCGAGGTGCCTTCACTTGGGCCTGGACTAAGCGTGGGCGTGGGCACTGGCACTGGCGTGGGTGGCACGGAGTTACTGCCTCATTAATATGCATTTCCCAATTAACTGGCGTATTTATTTGATTAGTTCAGATCACAGACACACGCGCACAACAAGCTCATTAGTTTAGCCTTTGGCGCTGATAGCAGCAAGTTAATTGATAAATTTATCAGTTGATTAGGGCTCCCCGGCCAGCTGTTCTGCGGGAGATCATCACCGAAGATGGGCTGCCAACTAACCGAGAATTTGGCACCGAGTGCCCACCTTTCACATATTTTTTAATAAGGTTTTGAATTTCAGATTTCGGTCAACACTTCACCGCGAAAATGGCCGAGTCTCTGGTTCCGATTCTATCGCTTCTCGGTTTTCAGTTTTTGCGGCCAAACGCCAGGACGTTCCGTGAGCGACTGAGCTGCTTGTGGGCCAAATAACGCATTTGGCTAATTTGCCAAACGCTTGCCACTCGCCGTCCGCCGGTTAGCTCTCGTGTGCGTGCGTTTGGATAAAAAGGTCGGGCAAAGGCGGCGCGGGGCGCGTTGTGTACACAGAGGGCCCACTGTACGAGTCGTTCGCGTTAATTCCGTTCCTCGTTCTTTATCACTCTTTGCCAGTGTATTAATTATGAATTTACTTTGTGCTTGCCGGAATGGAGAATTCTAAAGGATGCGACACTCAGCCGAATTAGCCTCCCCGAAATGAGATGAGCCCAGAGCCCGGCGTGAAGAAGGGCTAGCCGGGATTCGGACGGGGCTCGAGCTGCGAGCAGCATTATTTTTTTGCATATATGCAGATGGAAATAAATGAGTTTCCTGTAATTGATAACGACAGCGATGTGTGCGCGAGTGTGAAGTGCACAGGGAAAAATAAAATAAAGGAAAGACCAGTGTAATTTCGATTCTTTTATAAAGTGAAAATAAATTCTAATACTTACTAAGTTATTATGAGTGTATTTTACATTTAATTTCCTATTTAACAAAATATATTTCAGTTAAATGAAGACTTTAAAATATGAGCACAACTCTATAAAATATTAGGCATATATTTTTGGTTATTGAATTTTTAGGTTTTTCTCTCTCTTCTCTTTTGGCTACATGTTAAAGTTATTAAAGTTTTAGGCTTACTAAAATATATATTAAAATAAAATGCATACTATAAAATATACGGACTTCAGTTTTGAAACAAAATTTCATTCATTTTGGTCGCTGTTTTATTTCTTATAAATAAATTCTCCTTCGATGTAAAGAACAATACAACTTTTAATTTCTTTAAACTGCTTAAATTATTTATATTTTTGTAAATGTTAAACCCCTTTAAATTATCTTAAGTAATTAAATCTAATTAATGGTAAACGAAAGATTGAGAGATGGATGAGAAAATATATGTTTCGAATTTATTAAAAAAAAAAACCCGGGGGATTCTATTCGTTTCGAGGTCAGAGGCTTCATTGTTTCATTGTTTCTCATTCATTTCGCTCCCCCGGAGAGATTAATTCCCAAGAATTAATTTTATGGTCAGAATTTTGGTTATTTTAAGATTTAGAAAAAAATACAACTTTTTTTCGTTTGATGCAAGGAAACTGATATTGAAGTTTTGTTAACTGTGTGTGGACATTGACATTCAGCTGGGCGCAGGACTGGGGGGACAAGGAGGGCGTGTTGGCACACAGAAATCGATCGTACCCATTTTGGAGCTGTCACTCAAATTAAGCACATTAAAAATCCATAGGGATTTCAACACCCACATGGCGCAGGCGGCGGCAGTCGACAGTCGAAAGGCTCCACGCCCCCCGTCACGCCCCTGCCATGTGCAATTGTATTACACACGCACAGCGCAGCGCACCAAGTGACATAGTTTGTGTGTGCTCAGCAAACAAACACACACTCGCTAGCAGCCCGCACACACAGACACTCGCTAAAACAATGCTAATAAATTTTCGTTTTATGAGCATTTGGCTTTTAATTACCGAACTAAACTTAAACGCCGCACTAGCACACAAATATGTATGTGTGCTCATCGCGTGCGTGTGTGCGCTTCGAGCGATATATGCAGATGCGTGGGTGTGGGTGTGTAGTTTATTTATACAACACGCTTGATTTGGCTTGATTGATCTACCAGGAGGCGACTGGATCCAGGACGTAGTGGAGGGGCGGCACTTCCAATTGTTGTCATAGGCGCAAGAGTCGTAAACTAAAATGGTATTTTCCTGGGCGAAATTGCCCCTGTAACTGTATGCCTTCAACAGAAACAATTGTCCTGCCTCACTTACTCCTGGTACAAGTAATCGAATATATTGGTTTGAGCTTAGCTGAAGTTGGCCTAAACGGAAAGGTTTCCCAGAAAGTTGAAGTAATCACATTGCCACAGAAACTGCTGTGGATTTGAAACCAATCGAGAGTGTGCCTACAAGTATGCAATGAAATATTTAATGAATCAAATGCAAGGAACATTTTATTTTAATTTTATGTTATATTTATGTTCCGAATTAATTGATTTTCTGAAATTTCTTCAGCCCTTTAGATCCCTATTTTTTATACCCATAAATAAAAAAGGTTGAAATACAAATACAATATATAATACAATCGAAATTGAAATTATGTATATTAAATAATAATTATCCTTCGTATATTCTTAATTTCTGATATTATTATATAAATTAATATATGTTGATAATTAAATAATATTATACCTGTAGTGACTATAACAAATAAAAAAAAACCTTTACCTCAAAATATTTATTTAAATAATAAAGGGCTACATTTCTTAGTTTCCTTTTTCGACATAAGTTAAATTGATTAAAAAACACCAAATATTTCATGTTATTACATTATATATAATAATAATCGATTACATCTCTTAAAGTCCAAAAATCACAACTACAAATTTAAGGTTTCTGTGGAAAATGTATTTATTTCTACATTTAATTTTTAGTTTAATTAATTTAAATAAAGTTTGGTCAGCAATGCATACAAACTTAAAAAAAATATATATACATTCGGCATGAATACTAATTTGGTTTGAAATTTATTTCCATATTCAGTAAACAGACATAATCCTGTTATTATTTGCGACCACAAGTCTCTTTCCAATGCGAGTCCTTAGCAAATGACTTAGTGCTTTCGAGTCCATTCAAAACTTAATACGTAATGCCGGTTAATTCCAACCACTTGAATATGAAGCACTCCTTGAACAGCTGCGGTCGCTGCTACATGCGCTGGATAACGCAGCCTTTGAAGGAGTTTAGCCTGGCATCGATCTCGCCTTCCTCCAGCTACAGGACAACAGAAGGTTGGATATGAATGAATGGTCTCCCTCTCTCTCTCTGGCTCATTCTTACCTCATTGAAGGCGTAAATGTCTTGGTAGCAGGACGGCGAAATGCACTGCCGGATGCAGTTGATCTTGGCCACGCCCACGGGACTAAGGTTCACGCATTGGACGTGCTGGTCACAGGACACTTCCAGTTCATGGTATGTTATTTCCTGTTTGTATATGGTTTTTTTAATGTTATTTTTATGCGTTTTTTAAGGCAATAATTGAGGCAGAAAAATCAATACATTCGCAGGACTCACATTCTTGCTGGTCTCCTTGTAGGCGTACTCGGGAAAGTTAAAAGTGGCGGCCTTCGGAAACATCTTTCCATTCAGGCCGTGCAACTCCTTGTACCCATGAGCGGCTTTTAGCAAAATTATGGAGCAGAAAAAAACGAATATTGCAGGACGCGGCATTTTAACCGTTGTTACTTGTTTGGTCCTTTCTGGAGTCAGCTGTTGGCCAGGGGTGGAAAGCGAGAATGTCCTGGGACATTTGCCTTCGCAAAACAGACAGTTTGAGAGTCATTTTCTGACAATCACATCCAGATGGCGCTAAGAAGACAGTGTAAAATACTAAGTAAAATTGGTGTTAAAGAATGTCGAAAGTCTTTGCTTGCAAAAATAATTAAAATTAACTTTTTTGGTGCAAATATAATTTTTAATTAATTAAAAACACTTTATTTGCTTTTGAAGATTAATTTTAAAACTAATTTTAATTTTTGTACTAACCCCAAAAACCTACTTTTAGTTTAAAATCACTTTGAAATCTACCAAAAACTAAGGAATCCATTTTTTTAATCTAAAATATTTAGTGAACATCTGTTTTTAATGCATTTGATAATATTGAGTAGACTGTTAGACATATTTTCAACCGATTTTCCGGCCTTTGCGATTTCTGTGTGTACTTATAAATATAAATTAGATTCACAAAATACCATATATTTTCTATAAGTATAACCCACTCATTCCCATAACTTTTAACATATATGATAGCTAGGTCAGTCAAACCAGAAATCTTCAAAAAACCCAATAGCTTAAGTATGAAATTCAAAGAAATTTAATTTAATATTTTTGAGCTCAATAAATGAATGTATATTTTTTTATTTTTTATGCGAATCCATCAATATCAGATAAGAAATACAATACTTTGCTGGACACTTATACACTTATCTCACATCTAAACATTTACAAACAGGACTCTAGATTTGAAATCTGAGAAATATAGGTATTATTAGCGGGCTTGACATTTATAGTTTGCTTAACTACGCGGATTTGTAGGAATTTTCTTAACTCTCCTTAGATATAGATAACACAAAGTGACTAACAAACTTATATCAATAAAATATCATCAATTAGGGATGCTAACAATACTGGAACAGTTAACGTAACAAGGGGATGGAGAGAGAGAGCGTAAGCCAATAGTATACACAAGTATATATCACAACGGGGGGGAAGGATGTGTATTTGGAATACCCAAGCTTCCGTTCTTAAACATAGTCCTCGCCATTCTTAAGCATTTTCTGCGCCTCGACGCTTATGGCGGCCTGCATCTTGCAGGTGAGGGAGCTGTGCCGATGGATGGTGAAGCGGGTGGTGGCCTGAGCCGAGGAGCTGTGCTTGTAATTCAAAGCATTTTGCCGGCACAGACCCATTCTGAAAGAGCAAGGTTTCCTCTTAATAAGTAACAGTGTCGGCGAATTACATTTTTAAGCCACTTACTTCGACAACAAGGTAAACAAGTCCTGGCGATACTGGGACGTCAGTATGGCATACAAGTAGGGATCCGCACACGAGTTCAGAGGATAAAAGAATACAAGTAATATTTTGGACTTTGTCACGTTGATCAAGGGAAAGCCAGCCAGGGCGGTGAGTCCAAAGAATGCAATGGGAGACCAGCAGGCAAAGTTTGTAAAGACCTGAAAAAATACGAGGAAGGGATTATGGGATATAAAGTATTGATTCAGAATTAGGAAATGCTCCCTACAATATTATTTCTTACTGATTTAGTTCTTCAAAGTCAAAGCACTTGTTTCAAGTAAACACTCACCAAGAGCGCCATCTTCTTGGCCACACTCAGCTCGCCCGGATTGTTCTGGCGTGCCTGACGCGTCTCCCGGCCGAGCGAGAGATAAATCTGGGCATAGCACACAGCTATGATGGAGAAGGCCACGCCATTGCAGCCCAGAATGGCAATCAGATACATGGTGTCGAATGCGTCTCGGTTCTCCATCGGCAAGCAGATGCTGCAATGGCAAGGCTCAGCATCAGTATAAACTGGGATAAGCTCGAGGACTCACCTTGTCGAGGAATAATTGCTAATACCAAACAGCGGCAGCGAGGACATGAACATGGAGTAAAGCCAGCCCCCGAGCATGATGAGCGCCGCCTGTCGCAACTTAATGCGATGGTTCAGATACATGGCCTGCGTAATCGCTAGCCAGCGTTCGATGGTAATCACGGTCAGCGTGAATACCGACAGATGACTGGCGAACACGGTGAGGAATCCAGCAGCCTTGCAGCCCAGACCTGTATGAAAATTGAACGCATAGTTAATAAAGCAAAACCGCAACCACAATTAGGAACCCACCGTATTGCCAGTCGTAGGCATAGTTGAAGTACTCCCCCATGGAATGTGCATCGATCGAGGCCACCAGCAGCAGATACACGCCCAGGCAAAGGTCAGCAAAGGCCAAATGGCACATGAGAAAACGGGGTACTGGCGTCGACTCGGGTCTGCAAGAGGAAAGCGTTGAAAATTGTTTTTAAAATGAAATGAAAAATAAATAAAAAGAGATAACGTTCAAGGGTATTTTTATATTAATTAAAGATGTAAAAAATTCTGTAATTTAAAAGAGAATACAGGTTTTTCAGCTGTATTTTTATTTCCCATTAGTTTATCTTATTTAAATTGTAATTAAACTGATTACCTTATCGATAGAATGACTGTCAACACTGCCACATTGCCCACCACGGCCAGAGCAACCACTATCCACACGGAAATGCGCAGCCATTGATAACCCATTACATCCTCGCAGGGGTTTAGATCATTGGGCATGGGATAACATTCAATATTGGGTTTTCTGTCAAATTATTAAAAGAAATTAACCATCAAAATCATCAAGTATGCCTCTTCTCACCTGAATGTGAAGTTGCCACAAAACTCAGCTGACTGGTCATCGTCCGGATTAATGGTGATTTGTTCATGAAAGTAGCCCAGGTTGGTGGAATCGGCCATATAATCAATGGAAGCGTAGGGATAGGGGGTTATCTCTGTCACTGATGGTTCGGTGCTACCGAAACTTCCAAAATCCTCCGGCTGACTGTGGAGATTAGCTTGAGTATCTCATTTAATTTTTAATTTCTCTTGTTGCCTTACGCTTCAAAGTTGTCCAGGAGAGACCTCTCCTTGCGGCTGCCTTTGTTGCACTGCTCCCGCCATTTCTCAATCTCCAGCATCCGCTGGGCATGGCGCCGGGGATCGTGCCGGGATGGGAACTGGAAGGCGCAGCAGTGGAAGGAGTGCGTGAGGTAGGCACGCTGTAGATTCTATTTAGGGAAGTACAACTTAACCTTAGTCCACATCAAAAACATTGCTTGTACTCACCCTGAAGTTGTAGATAGAAGGAATGGTCTTAAGGGTGTGAGTGTTCATAATGTACAAAGCCTCGATGGTCTGAAGACCCACTGAAGGCAGGCCAACAAGCGAGGTGCTGGAGAGATCGCTTAGAAAGGAAAAACAAAGGTCAAAAAGGGTATAAAATCAAGTAGAAACACTTACAGTTCAGTTATATCTATAATCCCATTGAAGGCATTTGGATGCATTTCTGTGAGCTTTCGGTTATCCTTCAAGGAGCTGCAAAAGTCACCAGTTATTATCATTAAAATCTTCTCACATTTATATACCTACAGTTTGGCTATCTTCGAGCCAAAGAAGGCTGAATCATCCACGTAGCTTATGTCATTGTTTGCCAAAATACTATAAAGATTAGGAGAATGTTCTTAAGAGATTACTGAGCAATTTCGGGGCAAACAATTTATACAATACGTACAATTGGGCAGTCTTTACGTTTATGGATTTAGTATCTATTCGAGTGATTTGATTATTATCGAGATCTCTGAGGAGGGAATTCAGTTAGCCGTTTTGAAAGTTTTGCGATTTCCAGTAACTCACATCATTTGCAGAATATTATGCGGCGGCAGGTGGCCCAGGTCCGGAACACTGGTAAGCCCGCTGTTTATGATGCGTCTGTGGGGATAAAAAAAATGCAATGATAAGTCAACACACGTGTGCCTCCCTGAAATTTACTCCACGCCCCCACCTGTATTCTATTTGTACTTCTGCAAAAAAAAAAAAAATAGCTCTCTTTTGTAGTGGTAAACAAGCTGCAGGCACTTTAATATATTTTGGAATTTTATTATTAAATGCAGCTCTTTGGCAAATACGTTGGGCTTTAAAGCAAGCTTAGTTATAGCTTTGCTAGACTTAAAATTTAATGAAAATATTAAATGTACAATTATTAAAGTAAAAAAGTAAAGCTATAAAATCATTTGTAATAGAATAATCTTCATTTTTAACTATTA
>JAEIIJ010002318.1:0-19158 GCA_018904815.1 Drosophila ogumai
TTAGCTTACACTGCGAGGGTATACAATCTAAGGATTTTATTCAGATTCAGCAGCTATATTTTAATGAAACTAATTTTAAACTCCTGCGCACTGACGCCTCTTAAAAGTGGCTGAGTTTTAACAAAAATAAATGTAAACTTTTTTAAATTTCAATTTCAAAAAAATAACTACGTTTTTTCGCCGTGTCGGACCACTTTTGCCACTTTTTAAAGATTTGCAGCAAGTTAAAACAAGGAACGAAGATAACTTGGACAACCGGAGTTTGAATGACCTTTTTAGTTTCAAATGCATTAATTTCCATTCCGAAAGCCTTTGACAGGTGGTTTTTATTAGATCAAACCAGAATTTTAAATTAAAAATAAATTAAAGATTTATAAAATTCTGAAAAATTTGTATTTTTTAGCGGATATGGATAGATCAACCCAATTGATGCTGTTTAAGAATGAAGAAAGAAATTAATTCTTTACTACAAAATTCTGACTAAAATTATAATGTCCTGCAGGGGGGAAAAATAAATGGTTTCCCGATGAATCAACTTGCTTAATAGAGCAATAGAACTTTAATGTAAAAACTTAAATTTTCAAAAGGCTCAATCAGTTACCGCAACGCAGTCTAGACAGTGACTAAGAGGTAAAACTTACCCTGGGTCAGCTCATGCTCCTCGATGTGACCGGAGGCGTCCTGATCGTAGGTCTTGAAGACCTGCAGCCACTGGTTAATGTAGTTGTAGAGCTTCTCGAACTCGTAAACATCGATGGTGCCACTGGCGTCGTTGTCGAACATGCCTGTTTGGAGCAGAATCAAAAGTAGCGATAAAATCAGCATAAATCGCAGAGTAAACAAAAGAGATAGTGAAGTGTCTGGCGGCGCCCCAAGGTGATCTAAACAAATACGTGTCCGTCTGAGCAGTCCAGAAACTGGGGGATAGCAGGGAAAACATGTTTGTACATATGTACTCAAGCGGAAGACAAGAATTCCCTGCACTTTGACGTCACTGTTCCTGCTGGGAAGGGCCTATGGGAATTTCGAAGTGACGTGCTTACTTATCATCAGCTTGCAGGCGTTGTCCGAGAAGTGGTCGCCACGCCCATTGACCAGGGCAGCCTGCAGCTCGGATGCATTAATCTTGCCGGAGCGATCCCGATCCACCATTGCGAACCATTGCTGCGCCTGTGGCGAAACCTGAGCATTCTGCGGCGGAAATGCTCCGGGGGGAGCGGCATAGCCGCCTCCGGGCTGTGCATAGGGGTTATATCCTTGACCCTGTGGAAGGAAAAGCGTTAGACCTGATATATATACACCTTGTTGGTCTCGGGACACCCACATACGACATTTTCGTCACGAGCTGGAATTAATATTAATTAAAACAAAAGAGCTGGGCGATATCGATGTGATATCGATTATCGATATTGAAATATGCTGTTTTCCATGATTCAATTAGATGAGGTAGTCCCGTCGGAAAAATTAGCCCCAGCGAACAGTGATGTCATATTTTTCTAAGTAAAAAAAAAAAGAGTTTACAAAAAAAAAAAAAAACGGAATTTTAAGGGGGAAAAGCTAAAAAAAAAAGCAGATTTATAGAAAATAATTTGTTTTTTGCTTTTCAAAATGCAAATGCAGTTACAATGACTGCACAGCTCTCTGGAAAAATGAGCGGGAGGAAGGGGGCTTTTTTATTCCGTTTATTAACTTAAATCCCTTTTTTTTTAAATCATGTTTTTCAAAGAATAGTAACGCTGGTCGCCCATGAACGAAAAGTTTGGCAGCACTGTATGCGTTAAAGTTAAAAAGGTGCGAAACTTTGCTGAACAAACATAGGTCGTTTCACAACACTTATTATCGATAGACAATAGAAAACCGGCATAAACAAGGAAAAAAATTGAAATATATTGACAAAAATGGCAAATTTTGTGAATATGGACATCTTCTCGAACTATCAGAAGTACATAGACAATGAGCAGGAGTTGCGGGAGGTAGGATATATACCCCAAATACACGGAACACCCCCTATATAGCCTATACTTTCAGAATATTCGCATCGTGGTGCGCGAAATTGAGCAGCTGGCAAAGGAAGCGCAAATCAAGCTTCAGATAATTCATAGTGATTTGAGTCAGAGTGAGTATATAACTCATTAGGTGTTAGTTAGTCACTTTACTTATTCTGTGGGCTTATCTGTAACAACAGTCAGTGGAGCCTGTGGCTTGGCCCGTAAGCAGATCGAAGCCTGTTCCGAGAAGTACCAGAAATTGGCCGGCTTAGTGCCACCAGGGCAGTATTACAGGTGAGTCAGAGCGAAATCCCCATGTTGGGCGTTAATGATCCGCTTTCTACAGATACTCCGATCACTGGACCTACATAACTCAGCGTCTTATCTTTCTCATTGCCCTGGTCATATACCTGGAGGCGGGCTTCCTGGTGACCCGCGAAACTGTGGCCGAAATGCTGGGATGTGAGTGGCAGCAAGCTCCGCTTTGGAAAGATCAATGAAATTAAAATTTCCCGATTACTATTGCAGTGAAAACCAACCAGGCCGACGGATTCCATTTAGATGTGGAGGACTATCTGCTGGGCATTCTGCAGTTGGCTTCGGAGCTCTCGCGCTTTGCCACCAACTCTGTGACCATGGGCGACTACGAGCGTCCCTTAAACATCTCGCACTTCATCGGGGACCTAAACACGGGCTTCCGCCTATTGAACCTCAAGAACGATGGCCTGCGCAAGCGCTTCGATGCCCTGAAGTACGATGTTAAGAAGATCGAGGAGGTTGTCTACGATGTCAGCATACGCGGTCTGTCCAACAAGGAAAAGGAGCAGCAGCCAGAGGAGTAGGCTACTCTCATCCCAGAATAGTGCTAAGAAACAGATTACTTTAGACCTTAGTTACGATGCAAGAAGCAAAGATTCCATTTGAAGAAGCCTTTTATATATTTCGTAAATATATTTCTTACTCGACCGAAACGTGTTTTGTTTTGACACGCTGTTTGACTAGATTATGCAATTCGACATGCATTGGCAAATTTGATTGTTTTATTTAGCTATCCGAACCTGAACACGGGCTAATTTAGAATGCACACAATTTTGCATACTGATCTAAGTTATGTATGCTAAAGTTCAAGTTTCGTGTGAGAGTGGTTCCATTTGTCATGGCAATTAAAAATTTAGTATTCGTTTAAACAATTGCTTTAAAATGTACATAAGCTTGGGTATAAATGCCTTTATAACTGAAGCTAAATGTCGTGAGTTGATTCATAATATTGCTACTGAGGGAATGAAAAATGAAAGTGAAGTGCTTAAAATTTATTGTTTGTCGTTTCACGCATTTTACATTAACCCCGGGAGATTATTACACTATTTTTTGTAAATTATTCTGTTAACATTTTTTCTAATACGAATTGGCTTACTCTTTTCTTTTGAGAAAATATAAATATTTTAGATTTTCGAGCTAAAGTTTTTTAAGATGATTCTCAAGGGCTAACTTATTAGTCGTTTAATATAGTTTAAAAGCAAAAGTTTTTATTTCTATCTATTTTGAATGATATTCACATATTTGCATCCAAAACAAATTATTTTCGGCCTAACTTATGAAAAATCCACATTTTAAGCACCTTTTTAATGAGCCCTTCTAAAGTTTTAACAATTTAAATAGAAAACTAGTTGCAGTCGTTTGTGTGATGGGTGAATGTTTGTGCTCGATCATATGGTGAAACATTCGCGCTTGTTGCTGCTCTCTTGTCTGCATCTCCCGTTTTCGTTTCACTTCTCAGTCTCTCTTTTACCACCGCAAAGCTTACAACATTGCGCGCGCTTCTCGTCGTTTTCGCTGCTGCCGTGTCCGTTGTACCTTTATTTTGTGTTGTTTTCTTTGTGCGCCCTTCTCCGTTTCGTTTAGCTTGTTTTGCATTTTGGATTAAGGATATTGCATTTAGCAGGGATTGCATCTTATTGCCGAGAAGTAAGTACTCTCCGATTGCAGGCAAGTTTTATTTACAATTTCCTCGTGAAAACTCATGCTTCCGTTGCCCGAACGACCTACTCTTACTCTTACTGGAGCGCAACGCCGAACCGCCCCCTGTTTCCGCCCCCAAAAAGCTAAAACTCCACAACCTGTTTGGCAATAATTGGGTCACAACTCTTGTAAAAAAAACTCGTTACCCGAAATAGACACAAAAACTAAGAGCAAAGTATTTATTACAACACCCGTCCTTGTTGTTGTTTGTTTGTTTTAATTTTTGTAGTGCCAGCAAATAGTTGTTGTTTTCTTGTGTGTTTTCAAAACACGCTTTAATCGAAGAGGTTCAAAGTCCGAGTCGCGTTTTCTGAGCGGCTTAACGGGGTTCTCTCCCTCTCGCTTTGCTCTCTGCTTCTCAGACTCTCCTGTGGCCAGAGTGGGTGGAAGGAGAAGCAGAGCAAAAGCTGAGAGAGCAGAGCTGAGAGCTTTGCTAAATGGTAAACATCTGTAAAACAAACACACCCACACACATGCAGGCAGGTGCAGCTCTCTCATTATCTCTCCCGCTCCCTTTTCGGCCTACGTGTCTGCCGCTCAAGGGAAAAGTCAAAGAAAAGCTTAATCTGACCCAGCAACAACAATAACGAAAGGCTCACACAGGCCCAGAATCCCAAACGCTAATTGATATGGAAAACAGCGAAACTATTAGGTATTGACCTCCTCCATTGAGAGTTTTGTTTGTTTTCATACCCGGTAATCGCACAGTTAACGGGTATACTAGGTTTGTAACAAGCGTGTCAAAAGCCATTAAATGCATTCGAAAACAGTTTTAAACACGTGAAAATAGCATGCAAGCGATAAATTTTTACTGTTAGGGTAAAATTCTAGCCAGATTACAATATTTCTTATTACTGCAAAAAGGCTTCGCTATACCCCGTTAATAAAATTTATAACCAAGTGGCTAAAATAGATTTTAAAATAAAACTAATAAATTAACCTGAATTAATTTAAATTAAATTAAATATTATATAGCCATATATAGTAACTTTTCAATCATTATTCTGATCACGATTAAAATATTTCCAGTATCTATAATTTAATTGATCACATCTTGCAGTGCCAGTACACTCAGGAAGAACTTTTCCATAGATTACTGTTTACTGTTTAGTTTAGTTTTTAGGTTTCTTATCAATATATTTGTGACAAATAAATTAGATTTCGCTTGAAAGTCAAGTGAAAGTACTTCTGTGACTCTCCAGAAGATAGTGTTATTATTAAGATTACAGTTAGGTTTAATAATTATTATTTTATCTTGTATAAATGGGTAAAAACATTTTATTAGCAAACTAAAACGAATAGATCACCCTCTTCTTGTTTAAGCTTGGCCTTAAGCTGGCCCTGAAAATAATGATGCTTTTATTTTACATTTTTTCTTGTTAAGTAGTAAGTATAATAATAGTGTCAGCTGGATTACCAACTACTTTTAATTTCGTAAACCTGATAGTGTAGAAACCGGGTATCTCACAGTCGAGTATCTTTCAGGCAGCTCTCGTGCTTTTTTTAACTTTGTTTTGCTGCTGCTGCTCCGGCAGCTGTGAATGATCTGCGAGGGGGTCGTCGCGGCACAACTGGTTCCCAGCGTTAATATCGCTTCGCCTTTCGTCTCGCCCTCGTTAGACATGCGTCGCTACCTCTGTCGCTGCCGCGGTCGCTGCCTTGGTCGGCAGCCGTCGCACATTTCAAGTTTGCTGCGGTCCAAAGTCCAACGTGAAGATACAGATACACCGATACCAGCGTGCCCGGCACATTGCTGTGGCATTCAAAAACCTAATAAGCCCCCCAATTTGGGCAGACTTTCTTCGGGAGAACCAAGATCTTTGCTGCGCGATAAGCAAGTGTTATTTACGCCAGGTAGACACTTTCAACGCGTCACCGATTGCACTAGGTTATTCTGACAGAGGCACTCACTTTGCTCTTATCGCAACCGCGTGCTCCAGTCGTTATCGTTCCCATTTCGCCGAAATTGCGTACTACTTACTAGAGTTCTCACAGGCCCCCCGCCGCCACAGCGATAGATATTGGACTTTCAACTATAAATAGTGAGCGATGGGCACACTCTCAATTGCTGCTTATCTGGGCCTTTTCATTGGTCACTTCTCTGGTTATAAAATCAAATCATTTAAGACTTGTTTTTCAGCTCCGTTTATCATGTGCGGCAAACAAATAAACAGGCTTACTAACTCACCGTGTAACCGCGATAAGAGCTGCTCTGGAGAGTCGATCTTCAGGCTAAAGAAGCTTATATAAAACTAGCTTGTAGCATACGGGAACGTCCATCTGCATAAAGACCAAAGTTCCTTTGCCGAATTTAAAGTTCATTCATGTCCTTATCTTTTTATGATACCGCATTTCGATGTTACGTGAGCGACACGGCTCTAATCTCTACTTTAGTCCATTTTTGCTATTTTTATAGCCGAGTGAACGATATATAGGATAAGCACTTGGTATTACGGGGTTGGGAGGCCCAAAGAAATGAGTATTCTTGGGGGTTTCCTTTTTTTTAAGATATAGAACATTTAATTAATCAAATTTCTTTCGGGGAATTCAGCAAAGTCAATTTATATTTAATTTTAGATCTAAGCGGGTATATTTTCTTTGTTGCAAAGACCTCAAAATCTTGATGTGTTCCCCTGAAAAGGTCATTTCACCAAAGATACGATTTTTTGTTGTATATTTGTACATATGTATGTATGTAGTAATAAATTCGTATAAATATATTTTTTGAATAAGTACTTGTTTATGTGTTTATTTAAAAATTTCTTGGGTAACTATTAACTAAAAGTGCTATTGACACAGTCCTATGAGCCCAGTAGTTTCCAAGAAACCCGGCTAGACGAGTTGGAAAGCACTCTTTCAAGGGGTGAATGAAGAGCCTAAACTCTTCAGCTGGAAAGTACATCCATCAAATATGTAGTATACGAGTATGAGATTATATTGGCCCAATCGGATATCAATTTCGCCAGCGAAACGCTTTATGATAAGGCTCTATCGATCTGAGACAGGCTGAGGCAGAGGCGGCGACGGGGGCCAATATCGCCGGTCAACACACTCCACGCGATGCGCACCCCTTCCACTTCTGCGAGCTCTCGCAGCAACGAGCCCCTCGACTCGTGACGCACCCACTCACTGGCCACCAAACCGACCCTCACCCATACAAGAAAAGCATATCGACTGTGTCTCTGTGGCGCTCCGTGGCGAGTGCTTTTAAGACCCAAGTGAGCTCGTTCCGCTCACAGTCGATTCAGTCAACGCTCGGCGTTCAACCGATCAAGTCGCCTATAAAACAGGGGATCCCGACATATCCCCCAGAAGAAATACCCCCGTTCGTGTGTGCATCTCGTCTAGGATTTCGAAGTTGTCATAGGAAAAAGGCAAAGTTTATAAATACCATCGCCACACACACCGAAGTGCAATTAATTCTCAGCGTCGTTCTCGAGGAAATCGTTAAACGAATTACAATTAATTCGCCGAGAAGAAGGTTTGTTTGTGTTTTACCTCGCACTTGCTTTTCCACCTCCGCTGAAGGTCGGAAAAGCGTAAACAACAGTTGATTGACTCGGCAAAGGTTGCATTTTTGCGGCTTACGACGTTGCCCTGATCTTTCCCTTCCTCCTCCTCGCTGTCGCTGTGTTTGTGACCCAAATTCTGGCACATGTTTTTGATAGTTTAAAATTGTATTATTTGCCGAGATAGCTAGCTGCTGCCTACTGTTATCAGTTTCGCGGGACAGGGGAATTTTTTTAGTTGTTACATAAAACCGGCGCTGGTCCGGTCCCGCCCCCTCTCACAAATAAACGCAAGGTCGGAGCCCACTGCACGAGTATCTAGAAACACATCAATTTAGATTTTCTGCAATATAATTAACGGTGCGCGAATAGGAAGAGATCACACGGCCAATGGTCGACCGACGACAGTGGAAACAATAATTCGTGGACTTTGTACCAGTCGTGCCCAGCGGAAAAAAAGATCTTATAGAAAAAGCAACAAATCGCGCATATATTAGCTATTTCTTGTTTTTTGTTTTCCTATGCTGCCACAGTGAGTGAGTGAGGTTATTGTAGTATGTAGTTGTTGTTGCTTCTCTCGCTGATACGCAAACAAATAAAATAATAATAAATGCCGGCAGTGGCGGTGTGGTCGGTGCTCAAATTATTAAGCATACGCCGCATAGTCGTCGCCTCGAACTGGGTCAAACGAAATTGAAAACGAAAACGAATTTGTATCGTATCTCGTCGTTGTGGCTATTTCGAGTTGGAGCTTGTGGCGGTCTTTCTGGTTTATTGATATGCATGGACAATAGAAGGTATGTCCGATCCGATGCACTGACCTTCACCAAGTCTGTCTGCGACGAATCAAGGTTTATCTGGTCTAGAGTAGCAGTTCCGTCTCATTTTGGGCTAGAGCTATCTCCCGACAACTTCTATTTGTGCTTAAAATATAAAGAAATATAAATAAACTCGTAGATACTCCCAAGTCCATTAGTATGCAAAGCTGAGTGTATCCGCAGTTTAGAGGCGCACAAACAAATCACAATGGCAATAAAATAATGTGCAATTGCGACATTCAATCGCAGCTGAGATATTCAATTGCAGTTTTCCAGCCTGGGGAAGCCCAGAACCCATTAAGCGAAAACAATTACAATTATTTTCCCAATGCGGGGTTGATAGCTAGACTATAGCGAACTTTGATTCTCTTCCACACTGAAGTCCATTCTAGAAGTGACCGCCAGATGCTAGTCTGTGATTGCTGCCTAGACCTAGAATCCAACGGTCCGACCAGACACTATCTGCAGCCCCAGTGTTGGGGTTATCGCCGCTGAATGAAAGCGCTCTCAGTGACGTCAATCATCGGTTGCATGCGGAATGTTATGACATCGAATGCTGGACGAAGCATTTATACAAATTAATTTATATAAAGAGAAGCCCAACCAGGCGATGAACTTTGTACTGAGCCAAACCAAACAATCGCTAATAATAAACCAGTTGGAGGTATGATCTAAAACGCATTTAAACGCGATCACCACTGCCGAACACAACTGACCAAGTCGTGAGTCACATGCTTCAGATGTCTGGCAATCTCCAAATTATCTTATCAGCCATTCATTTATGCCTTGTTACGACTAGAGCATCTAGACCACAAAGGAGTTAATTAGCACCATTTAAATTAGTGGGCGTCGACCTTATGTGGAAAATTTTTGGGTATAATTTTAATTTCATTTACTTTTACTTGGGGAAATGTAAATAATCTTTAAATTGCGGAAGCACCGTACTCCTAGAATATAATTCTTTGAACTAAAAATTAGTTTTAAACATTTTGAATCCCTTTTCAGCATTTTTCTTTCACGTCGGATATCAATAGAAGCCGACAGCTATGGCTGAAGCCCATTCTGCCGTGGCATTCTCGTTTGCCATCACCCACGAGGGGTTTGACATCAACTATGACCACGAAGTGCTCAATTTGGTGTGGAACTCTGGCGTCCGATCCTGGAAAAAGCGTCTAGCCCGTGCCAGGGTAAGTCTTTATCGTGGAAATAGAAAGGAAATTGGTTCTAATCCCCCTTTTCGTAATCCTTCCAGAACGGCGTACGCAATGGCGTCTATCCGGCGCACATCCAGAGCCTCTGGCTGATATCGGCCATAGCGCTGGGCCTGCACTTTGCCGGCTACCAGGCCCCATTTAATCTAACCAACCGAATTCTGGTCCATCTGCCCTCCAACACAATCAACTGGCAAGTGGCTGCCTGTTTCGCGGCCGCCCTAGTGGTCTGGCTCTCGATCTGTTTCACCATGAGATATACTCTCAAGCTACTGCTCATGTACAAGGGCTGGATGTACGAGTCGAGAGCTCCCGGTAGTCGTGTCTCCCTGCCCACCATGCTCTGGGTGGCCGTGGTGCGAGTACTCTCCAGCTGGAACAAGCCCGGCCTGTACAGCTTTCAGGGATCGCTGCCCCGTCTTCCGTTGCCCTCCGTCAGCGACACGATGACCCGGTACCTGCGCAGTGTTCGTCCCCTGCTGGACGATGACAACTACACGCGCATGGAGCGACTGGCCAAGGAATTCGAGCAGACCATCGGCAAGAAGCTGCAGTGGTATCTCATCCTTAAGAGCTGGTGGTCCACTAACTACGTGTCCGATTGGTGGGAGGAGTATGTCTATCTGCGCGGTCGCAGCCCCCTGTGTGTGAACAGCAACTTTTACGGTACGGACGCCATCTTCATGAACCTCACCGATAAGCAGGCGGCGCGAGCGGCCAATGTGATCTCCCTGCTGCTGAACTTCCGCCGGTTGATCGAGCACCAGGAACTGCAGCCTGTAAGTTGTAGTATTATTCAATTCTATTTTTCACTGACATTTTGATTGACTTCACTGTTAGATCATGGTCCAGGGAATGATTCCTCTGTGCTCCTGGCAGTATGAGCGTACCTTCAACACGGCCCGTATTCCCGGCCTAGAAACTGATCGCATTATCCACTACCGGGACTCCAACCACATTGTGGTGCTGCACAAGGGCTGCTACTACAAGATGCCCATCTACTACAAGGGCCGCATCCTGCGTCCTTGCGAGCTTCAAGTGTGAGTGTGAATCCCTATGCTATTGTAAAGTTTAAAATGTAATAATTGCTCCCACAGTCAAATCGAGGAAATTCTGAAGGCGAAGACAACTCCTGTGGATGGCGAAGAGCATTTGGCTGCTTTGACCGCCTGGAATCGCTCCAAGTGGGCGGAGGCCCGCAACACCTTCTTCTCGAGGGGCGCCAATCATGTCTCTCTGCGCACCATTGAGTCCGCCGCCTTCGTCCTTTCTTTGGATGACGAACCCTTCGAGTTCGATCTGGCCCGTCCCGAGCTGCTGGACAACTTTGGCAAGAAGCTGCTCCATGGCAATGGCTACAACCGCTGGTTCGACAAGTGCTTCACCGTCTGTGTGGGCACCAACGGACGTGTTGGCTTCAATGCCGAGCACACGTGGTAAGTGGAAAACGAGTCTTGCTCCCAAAACACATCTTTCTTCATTCAATTGAGAAAACCTTAATTTTCGATATAAACTTAAATTTCTGAAACGATTTGCAAACTTGAAAATCCAAAAGGTCCGACGCCGCCATCGCCTCACACATGTGGGAGAACCTGATCGTCGACGATCTTGTGTCGGAGGGGTAATGATGATTTCGATTCTCCTATGACCCCAGCTTGCAATTTTTGTCGGTTATCAGTTATCAGTTTTCAGTTCACACCCATTATCGTCCCATTGTGGACGACATTCCACAAACAAATAATTATTTTAACTCTGGTAGTGGCCTAACAATTATCTTACACCATTATTTCCACCTTTTTTATAGGGCCGATGCACCGGTTTTGGGACATCTGTGGGAGTATATATTTGGTGATGATATTTATGGGTAAACACATAATTCCAAAGCACAACAAGCACACACAAGCACAAAGCAAAGCTAAAAACAATTTAAGTCGTTTTGGGTCGAGCACGATTGAGAGGTTTTAAAAGCGTTAAAGCTTCCAAATATTATATATACATATTATGTATGTATGATTGACAGAAAAAAAGTAAATGTTAAATCATTTAACTTAAATGTAAATGCTTTCTTAGAAACATGTTCGCACTTACGTCTTGTATCTGACAAAAGACTTAGAGAATTTAATTAAGCCCTTTCTATTTTTTTTTCCAAGTGCCAGAAAAGTATACAAAATGCTTAAATTCGAGTTCTAAGTCGTTCTACTGAGACATGCAACAGATATTTACGGCTGCCTCTCTCGGCTCAACCCAAAAAGGCAACAAAACACAAATTAAATGTTAATTTTTATTTCGTGACTAACCACAACCTATTTTCCACAAAATTAACAAAAACAATGTCTTTGGTTTACGTGGCTTGCATTCTAATGACTTCCAAAATAAGGCTTACCCCTAGATTAAACTAACATTTCGGTGATCCTTTAGATACGATGAGACTGGCAACACCAAGGGAACCCCCGAGTTCCAGCCACCCACGCCCACCCGCCTCAGCTGGGATCTGACGCCCTGCCTCACCCAAATCGAGGAGGCCACCATCGATGTGACAAAACTGATCAATGAGGTGAACCTGCGTATCCTGGTGCATCAGGAGTACGGAAAGGGCTTCATGAAGAAGTGTCGCATCTCGCCGGATGCCTACATCCAAATGGCCCTGCAGTTGGCCTACTACCGGGATGCCGGGCGCTTCTCACTGACCTATGAGGCCTCAATGACGCGCCTGTTCCGCGAAGGCAGAACCGAGACAGTGCGTCCTTGCACCATCGAATCGGCCGCTTGGGTGAAGGCCATGCAGAATCCCAACACAACCGTAAGATGTGGCTGTTAAGATTTCCTGGAGATCCCAAAGTAACCTACATACTCATTCCCACACAGAACGATGAGCGCGTAAAGATGATGCAAGCCGCCGCCGACCGGCATCAGTTGGGCTACCAGGATGCCATGTGCGGTCGGGGCATCGACCGGCATCTGTTCTGCCTGTATGTCGTCTCCAAGTACCTGGAGGTGGACTCACCCTTCCTCAACGAGGTTCTCAGCGAGCCCTGGCGCCTGTCCACTAGTCAGACACCGCACGGCCAAACGCCGAAGATGGACCTGAAGAAGCATCCGAACTGCATCAGTGCCGGCGGCGGCTTCGGTCCCGTGGCCGACGACGGTTATGGTGTGTCCTACATTATTGCCGGCGAGAATCTGATATTCTTCCATATCTCAGCGAAGACCACGTGCCAGCAAACGGTGAGTACTAGCTATAGAGGTAACCTTAAGACTTATCTAATCGTATATCCCTGCAGGATGTGCATCGCTTTGCGGAAAACATCTCGCAGGCCCTGGCCGACATCCGCAGCATGTTCGAGAAACATATGAAAGACCACCCGAAGCCCGCCAAGCCACTCACAAACGGCACCGCCTCCAAATAATCCACTTGCGTAGTCCATGTAGTCGAGAGATTCTTGTTAGCATTTGTTTTATCCCCTCTAGTTGATCGTTTTAAAGTTAAACACATCTATACATCCGTCTAGTTTAAGTCCAAATTAAGTGCAAAAGTCGTTGAGAGAGTTACATGTACGGAGAAAACAATGCAATTTTTTATAAACAATTGTGACACTTGGCTGATTTTAAGATTTAGTCGTTAGATACACATGTACTTTTGCACAATATTTGATGTTTCTCAATCAGTTAGTTCGTAATCTATGAAAGGCGTCTAAGTTGTAAGTGCTATAAATATATATTTCCTTGTAAGCAATACGTTCTAGTTTTTGAACTGTGTATCACGTCGCCAGGGGATTGGCGTGTATGGTCACGCCGTTTATCTTTTTGTCCACATGGGGTCGGTAGTTCTTTGGATTCACGGGCAGCTTCTCCAGCTCATCCAGGGCATCGAAGCCATCGATGACGCGTCCAAAGAGCGTGTACTTCAGGTCCAAGTTTGGCTGGGCGGCATACGTGATGAAGAACTGGCTGGCATTCGCATTGGGTCCATTGTTGGCCATTGAAACCATTCCACGATCTGTGTGCTGGAAAAATTATACAAAAAGGTGTGTTCTTGAATATTCGGAGTGTTTCGGAGTCACGTTTTTGTAGCTCAAAAAGACTGGTAAGTGCTTAGATGTGTCTCGAGGTCCTGCCGCTCACCTTCACCGTTTCCTTGAACTCGTCGTCGAACTTCTGGCCCCAAATTGACTGTCCATTCTTGCCCGTGTTGGTCGGATCGCCGGTTTGCACAATAAACCCCTTTATGTTCCGGATGAAAACACAGCCGCTGTAGTAGTCGCTAGCGCAAAGCGCCAGGAAGTTCTCGCAGGCCTTGGGACAGGCATCGCAGAAGAGCTCTATCTTGAGGTCACCCACGTCGGTGTGCAGCGTTACAGACTGAAAAGTACACGATGAATTCAATTAAAATCGGCTTCAACAGAATTATTTTTTTGTTTACCATTTTCGGAGTTTATTAGAGATGACAATTCCGTAACATCGGCGAAACCTCCTGGCACTCGATATTCGGTATTTCTGTGACCTACGGTCACACTACACCTTTTAGGCGCGAATTCTGCCGCATAATTTTTTTCGCAGTTAATTATTGCCAGTTAAAACGTAGCTAAGTTAGTTGGTAGGATGAAGTGCAAGATACCGGAAATTTCGTGGCACAACCGCGACCCCGTGCTCAGCGTGGACATCCAGCCGAATGGCCAAGGGCTCCGTTCGCCGACGATCTGTCGCCTGGCCTCGGGAGGCACCGATGCCCATGTCCTCATTTGGTATGTGAACCGCAGCAGCGACGAAGGCGAGGGTGTGGACCTGGAGCTGGCCACCGATCTGTCGCGACACCAGCGGGCCGTCAACACGGTCCGGTGGTCACCCAATGGCGAGCTGCTCGCCTCGGGCGACGACGAGAGTGTTGTGTTTATCTGGAAGCAGAAGGCCGACCATGAAGTGATCAACATTGTGGACGCCGCCGATGGGAACAGCGAGCAGGATAAGGAGGTCTGGATAACGCTGAAGGTGTTGCGCGGCCATCGCGAGGACATCTACGATCTGAGTTGGGCGCCCAACTCACAGTTCCTGGTCACTGGCTCTGTGGACAATACGGCGATGTTGTGGGACGTGCACAAGGGAAAGTCCTTGGCCATTCTTGACGACCACAAGGGCTATGTGCAAGGCGTGGCCTGGGATCCGTGCAATCAGTATATAGCCACCATGAGCACAGATAGGTGAGCGTCGTCACTTTCGTTTCCGAGTCAAAGAAAGACCTCAAACCCCAGTTATTTTCTTCCAGGCAAATGCGCATCTTCGACACGACTACCAAGCGAGTGCTCCATCGTGTGAGCAAGTGTGAGTTTCCCGTGAAGGAGGGCCACGAGTTGCATGAGAAGAGCATCCGGCTGTATCACGATGGCACTTTGCAGACCTTCTTCCGCCGCTTGTGCTTCACTCCCGACGGCAAGCTGCTCCTTACACCCGCTGGAATCACCGACTACGACGGCGTGTTGAAGCCAATGAACACAACTTATGGATTTAGCCGGTATGACCTTTCGCGCCCTGCGTTTGTGCTACCCTTTCCCAACGAGTACACGGTGGCCGTGCGCTGCTCTCCGGTGCTGTACCGTCTGAGACCGTACAATGCGGAAAAGAACCCGCCTATCATTGCGCTGCCCTACCGGATGATCTACGCCGTGGCCACCAAGAATTCGGTGCTTCTCTACGACACCCAGCAGGCGGTGCCCTTTGCCATCGTATCGAACATCCACTACACCAGGCTAACGGATCTGGCGTGGTCCAGCGACGGCACCGTGCTGATCGTGTCCAGCACGGATGGTTTCTGTTCGCTGCTCACCTTTGAGCCACAAGAGCTGGGCGAGCGCTACGAGGATATGGACGCAGTGCTGAGCGCTGCTCTCAAGTCGTCGGAGAATGTGCCGCCGCCTCCAAGGAAAAAGAAGCAGAAAACCCGCAAAGCTTCGTCAGACGAGGTGGAAGTTCCCAGAAAGCCCCTGCAGGAGAAGACCAAGTCGAATAAAATAAATAAGACGGCCGGTTCCGAGCTCAAAGAGGAGGGCGGCGAGACCGATGTGGATGCTGACAACGATTCCTCGATGCAGAGCGCCAGTTCGTCCAGTTCAAACAGCCCCAAAATAAAGGAGAAAGCCACCGACAATAAACCCACACCCATTGCCTTCAGGCGTTCGCCACGCAAGGTAACGCCGACGCCGATCGCCATACGGCGATCTCCGCGTAAGCCAGAAGCTGGAGCTACCAAGCCCAAAAATGGCACAGACGCCCCTGCACAGGCTCTGGCGCCCACATCCATTTGTAAGGAGGAGAAAGCAGTGGCGGGCGCATCACCTCTGCCTATAAAGCGCAAGATTAGCACGGAGACCGAGTCGCCAGCAACAACAGAGCTCTCCCAGCCAGCAATTGGCGTTGTTGCCGTGCTCGATAAGGAGATCATTAGCTCCGATGAGAAGTTCGAGTCTCCCGAGAAGAAAAGCCGCCGGCCAGCGACGCCCATTCAAGTACGCCGCCAGCCGCGTACTCCGAGTAGCGCCAGCAGCTCCTTCAACCTTACCCCCAAGAGCCAACCCGCCACCAAGCATGCAACGCCCATTGCCGTAAGGCGAACGCCCCGCGTTCTCGTCGAAATGCCTGTCAACTCTCCCATGGGTCCCGTTGAGGAGGCCATGGATGCCTGGCCCCTTGATGAGGGCATTAGTCCCCTGCCGGAGACAAAGAAGAGTTCCCAAGAGCCGTTTTCGGAGGCCAAGGATGAACCTCAAACGAAGACGGCAGCCGTCCTTGCGGCCAGTGAGGCGACTTGCGAGCGGACAGAGGACATTCGTCTGGTCTACGAGGACACGCAGGAGGAGGCGGCCGGAACTCCGGCGAAGGCGACTGAGTCCAAGCCGACCACGCCCAATAATAAGACACCGCGGCGGGTGTCCTTGCGAACCATATCCACGCCCAAATCGAAAAAGAAACTATTAGAATAGCAGAGCAATAAGTTTTAGTCGTAAATAATTTAAAAAAAAATAATATACAAATATATACAAGCCCACAAGACAAGGTATAGAAGGAAGTTAACATATCTTGTTAGTTTGAACTCAAGAAGAAATATTACATCCGATCCGGATTTGCAGCTAAAACTACGTCTTCCACCGAGGCATTGGAAACATAGTTTGTGGTACTTGTACTCCTCAAGCAGCTGAAGAGTTCCTTTGCACAATTACAGCTCCTTATGGTCTACCTAACTCAACTAAGCGTAAATGCATATCCTAATGGAAAAACTTTAGGGATTGAGTTCCTTAAGCCTCAACGAAGACCGGCTAAAAAGTACAGTCCGCAACAAAGTGCAAAGCGAGTGTAAAATCTCTTTCCTCTGCTTTATGGCCTCTGCAGAATTCTTACCTGGCAATGTCAACCATTGTTGGGTTACGAAATGGTCGAAAACGAATTGCACCGATGCCTGATATTTATTCTTTACCTGCATTTAAATGGAAAAGTTACACCGAAGTTTTTATACCCTTGCAGTTCACAATTGGATCATTAAGAATCGATCCATTTCGGGTAAATAAAAAACTAGCATCAGAGCTACATATATCTAAAAACAACAAAACAATGTCTAATTATGTATTTACATTTTTACATTTTCAGCAACACTTACTAATCGTTAGTTCGTTAATAATAAACATCTCAGAGCAGGTGGAAAAATGTAAAGTTATTGTATTTTGTATTATTTTATCCCGATTTTCAACAATATCTAATATAATAAATATTATCTTAGAATATAGAGATACCACTCCAGAAACAGCAACCGCGGTTAAGAAATTCAAATTCGTTAATAATCTTCGGACTCCGAGGGCTTTCTGGATGTCTTGAATACGGATATATTTGTGACTGCACCACTCGAATTTTATTCAGGTTTGATTTAGTCGCTATACCATATATCTAAAGGTCATACCGCCATATGGGCGCTAGGATCCGCTCACATATGCTAAAATTGTTTTTAAGGGAACGCTTATTCCTTGGGTTTAAGAGACAATCTAAACTGCCTGCCTTAGCCTTGATCCGCTTAAAAACGCCAGATATGTGGCGTTGGAATGTGAGCCGCTTCTCTAGGGTTACTCCAAGATACTTTTGGACAACAGTCTGGGATAGAAGCTCGCCATGCAGGAATACACCCGGAGAGGTACCTTGGCGCAGGGTGCATGTAACTGCCACACATTTGTCCGGATTTATGGCTGTGATCCAGCTTGTCGGTAGCAGTATAGATGCACTCGTCCTTGGCTAAAACAGCAGTGTTATCTGTAAAAGTTGCAACTAACAAGCTGGAGTCCAAAAACGGCATGTCGTTAGCCGAGGGCTCAGCTTTGGAGCTTATGCAGAAGACCTGCATGCCATACTCTGTAAAAAGCCTGCTAGATGTCCAGATAGGTCTCTTCTATGTAGTATGAACTCATTCTCATGGGATCCATCAAGAACAAAGTTAAAAACCCGGTAAAAGAGCTCTGGTGTACCCTGACTAAGTCTGAAGCTGAACTGGAACTTCGGGATTTCCTTTTTGACTGCACTAGTCTCAAGAATCCTTCTAAGGACGCACCGCTTATGAATTCTCCCAAATGCAGGCTAGAGGCTTATTGAGCTATACGAGTCCACCTCTTCTGGGGGCTTTATAAATAAAATGAAAGGAAAATAAACTTTGGATCATTTGCATTACAAACTGTGCCCCAATCTGTACTAAGCGCAAAAGATGCACCATTTTATGACCAGATAATTGGGCAACTCTTGCACATTTTTAATTGCATACTATGGGGGGTATATAAATATTTGAACTGTGCTTATTTCTACCATTTTTTTAGCAATTGATCGAAAATGCGATTGGTCTGTTGTGCACTAACATCATTGGAAAAGCGAATACCAAAGTTATTCCCCCTTCTGCTGACTTTGTATGTGTTAACAGCAGCAAATGCGTAAACGTAGCATTCGCCACGAGATCTCAATCCTGCGGCGTGATCATGTCGGGCTCTACGCTGGAGCGCAAAGGATCGCACAAATACCTGGGCGTCATGCTTGACAGGTTGCTCAACTTGCAAGTCCACACCACAATGATCATGCATTCTGTCTTTCAGAAGGCTAAGAAAATGGAGTGGATGCTCTCACCGCAGAACAAGATGAGCCTGCACACTAAGGCCATATACCAGGCCATTTTATGCCCCATATAGATACGCCCCATATGTGTACGCTTTCCAATTATATGGCACTGCAGCCAAAACCAACTTTAACATAAATAGGGTAGCGCGAGTCAAAATTTTAAGGAAAATTCCAGCGTCCAAAACAATGTCCCGATGGTCGGGAAACGTTCTCCAAAATTTGGCAACCGGCTATGCGCAACGCCTCGGAGACCACCCTAATGCTTTGGTCAGACACCTAATAGTCCAACCTTGAAAAAGAAGGCTAAAAAGATGCCGCCCAATTATATATTTACATAAATTAATATAAACGTAAATATAAATGAAGTAAATGTAAACAAATGTAACCAACTAACTAGCACATGTATGATCTGTGATTAATTTGTTTTGTTTCGTCATATGTAAAATAAAGCTAGTTTATACTAAATAAAAATTAAAAAAAAAAA